>JAOBAT010071534.1:0-12047 GCA_026413305.1 Hydrozoanthus tunicans | reverse complement strand
AGCCGGTGGTTCTGAGGATTTCGGAATGCCCTCTAGACTACCACTACTCTTAGCTGGTGAGGACTCGGGAGTGGCTTGACAGACTAACACCATTCCTTTAAGTTATTCAGATATTTACCTTTTTCGAATTCTGCTGATTTTTAACACGAGTAGCTTACGTATAGCCACATTCCATCGCCGCCCGAAAGCGAAAAAAGAAAGAGGTTTCCTTTGTCACGAACAAGGACTCTCCGAGCTCGTTTTGCCTTTTATATTCAGCAGTCCCAAAACATTATTTAACAAAATGTTTTGCGACTGCCTTGAAAGGCATTCACTTCTTAGGTGTGTCCGCGTGAAAATACATCAAGCCCCATGGAAATGGACAATTAGGAAGTCTGACCATTACAGCGAAGCTGAGGAAGAAAGCTCATCAAAGTAACTCTGAAACCATGGATAAGATTTTGCGAAGTCCGTAACAAGCTAAAATCGGCTATCCGCCGTTGAGGTGAAACCTTCATTAGAAACGCTCTATCTTCTACAAAGTCCAAGGAAGTTTGTCGTATAATTTATCGCACCCTGAAGCCAATCCAGCAGCCCATCCGGACTGACAGTAGAATTGCTTCTTTGCCTCTACTGCCGAGAGAACATTGCTTGAAGAGGCAGACACAAGCGAATGTTCCAATCACACTATAATGGGTGTGGTAGATAGTATCCCTGAACAAGACCAGTCAGTTTTCAACCTCAGGGAAGTTTACTCGTGCCGAACATAGACACGCATTGAAATCCTTGCTTACAGATTCCTCAACCGGCCCTGGCCAATACCCAAAGCTTGTCGCGGACACCAAAGCGAGTCCACTAACTGCCATTACTGAACAATTGTATCAGGAGAGCGTACTTCCCCACCGCTTGGAAATCGGCCCGGATTAGCCCTATATCAAAGATAGATCATCGAACAGCTAATGAACTCTTTAGATCTGTATCGATCCTTCCATCACTATCTAAGGTGTACGAGAAGCTTGTAGCTGAGCGGATGACAAACTTCTGCGAGAGTGAGGCGGTTCTCACCGAGAGACTGTCTGGGTTTCGAAGAGGGTATTCGATCTACACAGTGCTGATAGGCGTACGTGACGATCTATTGCGAGCAATGAAAAAGGGGGATAAGGTGTTGGCTGATTTTTCCAAGGCATTCGATAGAGTGCAATATAGAACATTGATTAAAATACTTTCTTCCCTCGGTTTCTCAGAAAATTTCCTTAGATGGCTCACATCACTCACCATTTGTTCAAAATGATGACAGAGTGTCAAGCTCAGCTATTGTACTGTTTGGCGTTCCGTAGGGCTCGATACCTCGTCTCGTGCTTTTTAGTCTGTACGTCTCTGAGCCTACAAGACACACTCTGCCAAAATCATCAACCACCTTTCAGTATGCTAATGATGCCACTATTTACAAAAACTGTCGCCAAACAGATCTCTGTCAGTCAGAAAAAGAAAATGTATTCTAGATAATTTGAGCTCTTTGTCAGCTGACGCGAATCTGAGTCTCAGTCCAAAGAAGACGAAGAAGATACTACTATCCAGTAGTCAAATGTCCAACGTTCACTCTTTACGAAACCCTTCCCTGACACTAAAGATATCGGACAATTAGAACGAATTTAGCACAGTAAATTGCTAGGTGTTCATCTACACGAGCATCATCAGTGGAATGAACATGTTTAGGAACTTCCAAAATCCTGCTACAGCACACTTTATATAATGCGTAAAACAAAAACTTTTAAGACTTCAAACTTTGAAAGCAACTGGTGGAACTACTAGTTCTTTCAAAGATGGATGATTGTGATAATGTCTTAAACCCTTTCAGCACCTTCAGTTTGCATGTGCAAGTTTTTTTTACATTGGAGAAAGGTTAGACAACACTGGCATTTTGAAATTAGGGTGGCTGCCAAGGTTAGAAGAACTTTTCATTTATTAAAAGCGGTGCATAATCATTTACATTAGAACACTGCGCTCTGGTGGAGCTACGACACTGGAGGTACCCCTGGAAAAAGGGAACCTTCCAGGGCCCGGTTGCAACGTTGCCTGGATAGTAAGTGCATTCTATTTTATGCAGTAAAAATAGAATGAAAGTTATTTGACACCATTTAAACCATTACTTTAAGAGTCTTCTACTTACTTAACAACCAGAGATAGAGAAATCTGCAAAGAGTCAAACAATCTCTGAGTTATTAGTGACGAACATTAGCTTTTATCCTGCGGATAGCTTGTCCAGGCTTCGTACAACCGGGCTCAGGACTCTACTTCCAAATCTTTTAACAGCTTACCCACTAATCATAGAACATTCACCGATTTTAAACCCTTTTCTACAAAAACCAAACAATATCTGACATCACTCTGCAACTGACAACATACTGATAATTTCTTAATTTCCTCTTTCGAAATTTGTTGCTCACAGTGTAAATAGTCTTTCGCGTAGTTTTATTTTTTCCATATCAATTTTAGAGAATTGTATCGTAAAATACTTTTTTGCTCTACTTACTTTTATGTCAGACAAAAAGCCACCTCGTTGATATGCTGACGTTAAACCGTTACTATTATTATTATTATTATTATTATTATTACTATTATTGTTACTTTCCGGTTTTGCTTTTCCACTGCAGACTTTCGAGCACGTTTTGTTTTTGAGTTTGCAAGGTCTTTCAAGCTCCTTTGGTTTCACTCATTCCCTAGAGACGCCAAAGACAAGAGACAAAGCGGCCATGTTGGTGTACTAAACGAAAGAACTCGACAAAATTCTTTTACTCAAGGGCACCAACATGGCCGCTGTGACGTCAGATGAAAACCGGTTATACCAATACTTTCCAAGATCTGCCGGACGGGGTTTCTAGGCTCTTCTAAATATGGAGATTAAACCCACCATCTCTCTCTCCACACGCCCACCTTTTCAACAGAAACCAAATAACACGACCGCAAATTTTGCCCACTTGTTTTTATCTTACAACAACAGCAACAATAGTTTAATATCTTTGAATTAATACATTACAATTTTACCGCTAAGTCGGCAAATAGCTTAGCTAGTCTGGGCCGACTGTGCGGGGAACGTGTTTATGAGAAAATACAAGTTTCTTATTTGTAAACTAGTATCGAGTTACAAAAACATTTAAATACTATGAACAGGATAATAAATAAAAAGAAAGAGTGGAAGATCGAATTTGTTTAGCTTTTTGTTTTTCAGATTTTGCAGTTAAATGTTAGAAGTTATTACTGAGTATTGAGTATCGTATATATGTCAGGAAAACAGTCCTTTAATAACAGTTACAGATATCATATGTCAGGATAACAGTCCTTCAATAACAGTCTTTCAATACTGAAAGAGCTAATTTCGCTAAATTATTTCTGACAAAAACAATACTTCTTGAAATTAGGCCTGTCTTTCACACAATCCGCCTGATGCCCGTACAGGTTCACTCTACTCAAGTCTGGACTTATTTCATATTTCTTTTGTCTTTGAAGATACCTTACAGTTGCTTCAAACATGCCATCGCCGGGCGACGTCTGAACGGTGATAGTGTAGTCCTTAAAAGGCGACTGTGTGAGTGTATCCCCAAAGTGAGGCACTCCATGCCAACTAGCGCCTTTAAAAGCCAAAACCTTACTATTTGCTTGTAAAACAGCAGCATCAATTATCCTTTTTAGTTTTAGTTTAGTGCACAGTCTCCGCAAAGGGTCTGTCAGGTTATTAATGTGACTAACAATAGCAGCAGAAGCTACCTGTACAGATTCAAGCGATGTGTTTGTTGCGGTACGCGTTAAACACGAACAGTAATGAGCTTCAATGCCGGCTTCTTTGCAGGAGCGATACTTTGGAACTAGCTGAAACAACGAGACTCCTCTTCCATTTATCTGGTTAGCGCTTGGCAAGTCACGCGGTCGGGCAGCAGAAGAATTTTCTAAAAACAACAAGGGTTTCTAGGCTCTTCTAAATATGGAGATTAAACCCACCATCTCTCTCTCCACACGCCCACCTTTTCAACAGAAACCAAATAACACGACCGCAAATTTTGCCCACTTGTTTTTATCTTACAACAACAGCAACAATAGTTTAATATCTTTGAATTAATACATTACAATTTTACCGCTAAGTCGGCAAATAGCTTAGCTAGTCTGGGCCGACTGTGCGGGGAACGTGTTTATGAGAAAATACAAGTTTCTTATTTGTAAACTAGTATCGAGTTACAAAAACATTTAAATACTATGAACAGGATAATAAATAAAAAGAAAGAGTGGAAGATCGAATTTGTTTAGCTTTTTGTTTTTCAGATTTTGCAGTTAAATGTTAGAAGTTATTACTGAGTATTGAGTATCGTATATATGTCAGGAAAACAGTCCTTTAATAACAGTTACAGATATCATATGTCAGGATAACAGTCCTTCAATAACAGTCTTTCAATACTGAAAGAGCTAATTTCGCTAAATTATTTCTGACAAAAACAATACTTCTTGAAATTAGGCCTGTCTTTCACACAATCCGCCTGATGCCCGTACAGGTTCACTCTACTCAAGTCTGGACTTATTTCATATTTCTTTTGTCTTTGAAGATACCTTACAGTTGCTTCAAACATGCCATCGCCGGGCGACGTCTGAACGGTGATAGTGTAGTCCTTAAAAGGCGACTGTGTGAGTGTATCCCCAAAGTGAGGCACTCCATGCCAACTAGCGCCTTTAAAAGCCAAAACCTTACTATTTGCTTGTAAAACAGCAGCATCAATTATCCTTTTTAGTTTTAGTTTAGTGCACAGTCTCCGCAAAGGGTCTGTCAGGTTATTAATGTGACTAACAATAGCAGCAGAAGCTACCTGTACAGATTCAAGCGATGTGTTTGTTGCGGTACGCGTTAAACACGAACAGTAATGAGCTTCAATGCCGGCTTCTTTGCAGGAGCGATACTTTGGAACTAGCTGAAACAACGAGACTCCTCTTCCATTTATCTGGTTAGCGCTTGGCAAGTCACGCGGTCGGGCAGCAGAAGAATTTTCTAAAAACAACAAGTCTTTCAGAGTTTCATGAACATCGAAGAGTGTCACAAGCTTCTTTGAATTTTGAACAAGATTCTTATGTAAGGAGGAGGCAAAACAACCGTAAGCCATGGAAGACGATCTTCCATCTTTCCCACAAACGTCTGGCGGAATTTTCCATTCCTATGACCATGATCCCCAAACGATATGAAAATGGTGGTATTAAAGTCCAGAGATTTTACGTAGGCCAAAACATCATCATCTAATAATCCAAGTAGGTTTGGCCGGCTGTGAACAAGTTCTGTATAAAAAACATAACTGAAATACGATACACCCTTTTTTCGGCACAAATCAAAAAATTGCTTTCCCCAATCCAGCAGCAGCGCATGTCGAGGCTTGCTTCCGAGACAATATTCATTGCTCTGGTTAAACAATCTGGACTTCCAGAAAGACAACCAATAGGGTCGCATGTAGAAGTCTGTTGGCGGAGAAGAAAATCCTTTTCTTCCGGTGTTGAAAGTAGCGATCTCGGGCTCATCTTCAGCTAGAAGGGTAGTATAACCTTTAGCGCTCTTCCAAATGAAATCATACTTGTCTAGATAGGAAAAGGAAGCAAAGTATTTACCAAATATCCATGTTAACTCATCATAGCTTTTTCCAATAAGAAGTGGGATGATGTTTGGAAAAGTGTTATCAGCAAGTTTGTTGTATCCCTCGAAGACGACAGCGTCTAGCCTTTCGGTAAGGTATTTGTAAGTTTTTGGAAGCTTTCGTAAAACGTTTGAACGCGATATGGAATCAAGGCCTAAAATGTTGATACTGAGTTTAGAAACACCTGGTTGTGAAACTTTGAATCGACGTTCAAGTTTGGTTGAGTTAAAATGTATATACGCATGGTAGTTTACATATATTTCTTCGTCGTTGACGTTTTTACATGTCACTTTTATGAAATTTTCATCCGGAGCTAAGTGGAAAGATGCTAGCTCAGTGTCAGGGGTAAAATCTATTGCTGGTGAAAAGTCACTTACATCATCGCGGCCGTCGGGCCGTATAATGTACTGAAGGAAGCATTTATCAACAATGGAGAACAACTGAATTCTTGCACTTTTATTCACAAACAGGCTGCTGCCATTTATATAGGTCAGTGGATACTTCCAAGGCTGGTCACAAACAAGAGGATTCAAAGGTGGAAAGAAGTTATGGATTGATGCATCCCAAGGATCCAGAACAGGGATCCTACACATTCCAGGTGCACTCAGGTCTTCCACAGGTAACAAATCATGTTTTAGGTGATTTAGAACGTTGCGTGCAACGTGTCTTAACGCCGGAATCTTGCTCAGATAATGGAATGTTAGAATCAAGCTGCCCAGCAAGATCACTAGAAAGATCCACTTAAAATTAACTTTCATCACAATACCATACTGTACAAACCTGCAAGGGAAAGATTTCGTTTAAAGACATGAATTTGCTTTTATTTGACGAGAAACATGACTGGTATCTGAGCGAATTCTACAAGCTACTGTCTGTAGCTGTCCGACAGCTAAAATAATTAATAACACTTAAGAATTTTATCATTTTTGTCACATTGGCAGAGATATGGTCACAGAACCCAACCCCAATTGCATGTCAGTAACTCCTGACCAAACACGACTACATTGAAGGTTCCCAACTGATTGGAGGCAGACCAGTTACAAGCGTGGTAGATTTGACTCTGGATCACTGAAGTAAATTCCAGTCAGTGATCAGAATGGGATTTGAATCTGCAACAGCCGCCTGCAAATCCGGCAGCCTAACCACTGAGAAATGCTGCCTCCGCTAAAGTATTACCCAGGCGACAAACAGCTTACACGCTCAATCTGATTACGGTTAGGTTGAGACAGTTTCTAGGAGGCATAAGATCACTCTAATTTTCCAGCTGAAAAACTTAAACCCTACACCACTTGGGTTTATCCCAAACTATGAGAACCCTCCCCCCCCCCTTTAGACCTAAAGCCTTGTTCAAAAATAGCTCGTGCAGGCAAGAGGTAGAAATGTCTCAAAAGGTCTTTTTAATTGAAGGATACCAGGTCACACCTTTTTAAACTAATCAGCTGTGAGAAATTCGAAATGGCAAAACTTTTTTACATTATAAGATGGAAGGCACAATTCAAGTGTTAACGTTAAGAACTTCAAAAATGACAGTAAATGTAAAATCAACTAATTTCTAAGGAATGTGAAAAAGGTAAGTATGTATATATATATGAAGAGCAAGCTTTTTTCTCCAAATTCTCAGCAAGCACCCTATCTTATGTTGCTTGTTTTTTTTACATAATTGAAGTAAATAACTGAAACTTTGCTATTATATCAATGTCTATACTTGCTCATTCCATTTTTGGACACCATTTTGTCATAACGATCGATTTAAGGTAGTTGTAGCCAAGTGTCCCTCAACTCCAAAAGACCTATTCTCTTTAACTCTTTTTTAACAACCAAATGAACATAGGAGTTATATTTACAGGGTGTTTGGCAAACTCTTGCTCAATTCTTATCCCTTTTCATTCATTATTTTGTTCAGGGCTTAAGAAAGAAAAAAAAACTTCAACCTTTTAGGCTTTGTGGCTTTTTAACATTTCCGAAATATCAAGACCAAGGTAGATAAAGCTGTATTTTGAAATAAAAAAAAGGAAAAATTTCTGACCCAAACTTAACTAATTTATTCTAATCATGTAGAACTGCCAAAAGTTGGGTAAAATAAATTGTATGCCTGACATGATATTAATTTTTCCATTTCCTCACTAGTGAAAATATCGCTGACACCATCTCTGTTTTTCCACTCATTTTGGCACAAACAAACACTCACATCCATACAGTAAAAACCTGCAAGTAAGAACCTAAAAACTAAGAACCTGTTAGCCTAAAATTTGCCATTTATGCCCCCTTTAAACAAGAACCTTGTAAGCCTAAAAAAATTAAATAGATTCTTATTTTCTAAAATCATCTTAGTACATTACAGCTACAGTGAAATAATTATAAATTATTGAAGGAAAAAGCAGACTGCCATAACTATAAAACTGATTTTTTAAAGAAAAACAAGTGCAAGATATGTGGTTACAAAGAATACTAAGCAATGTGACATTGTACCTAGAAATAATAATAATATTATAATAATAACAATAATATTAACATGTTTTTAAATAATTAATTTGATGCAGTTCCTCTGTTAAGTTCCAAGGATACATTGAATATGGCCATTTAGTTTCTCTGTGTCACATCTCTTAATGTTACTGATATTGAGGTCTAGATCTTTGATGGAAGTGATGATGACATGATTAAGCCTCAAGGACTTGAAGACTATACATTTTGACACTTCATTGCACTTAGATATTATATGCTGTATTTTGGCTTTGAACTAATTGGATTGAGTTGAAAGAACAAAGGACAAATTATAGATTTATAGAGAATTTGGGCTCTGTTCTGAATATTATCCCATTTTGAATATGAAAAAATTTTACAGTTAAAGCTTTAAAGCAAGATGAAGCATGTAATTAAATGTAAATATATAAAACTCATATTGCTATTTTTGTGGGGGGGGGGATGGTGTGGTGATAAAATTAAAATATCGGCTAATTGCCATCTTATTTTGCAGGGATGTTTTCTTCAGAGTTAAGAACTTATTTTAAGAACCTGAATAGCCTAAAAGTCTGTTAAGTACCATTTATATATGAACCTGTTTAGGCTAACTCCTAAAAATGTAGGTTGTTACTCGTGGGTTTTTACTGTATAACAAAAATAATGTTACACATTGATATGAATGTTAGAAATTTACCTCCTTATGGAAAAAAGATTTTAATTGTTTACTAAGCACACCCAAGAAACCTCTTTTTCCCATGGCCCATTGCCCATAGTGTATTATCCTCCATAATTATATATCAGTGAGGGTTTTAAAGCTCAGACAGGGTTTCCCCAATCCAAACAAACCCTTCTCTGATTTGCTGACTATACTTCACTCAATAAAATTAAACAAAACTCTCCCAATACTAATTTGTATCACTGAGCTTATTTGATTTAACCCTGAGGTTCTTTTTCTTAACTATAACAGTTTTGTATTCCTTTTATGTATTGTAGTTTAAGATATGAATAGTCTTTTTGTTTGTTTCTTATTATATAGCTTTGATCAATAATTTGTATTACGGCTTTAATGGTGAATTTATCAAGTTGCTTGTTTTCCCTGCAAGAACTAGCTTAATATGCTAACTTTGGAGTGAAATTTCAGTGTTACTAATTCATAACTTCATATATGTGAAACTACAATATTGAAAGGTCTAGTGCAAAAACGATGTAAGTGACTTAGTATCAAATGTTAAATTCTCCCAATGTTTCTGAGATACTAGGCATAATGTAGGAAGCAATGACAACAAATAACAATTTAAGAATCCCTAACTTGGGCAGTTGGAGATGGAATGGGAATGGAACAATTATTGCTGGCTGACCAAATCACTACAGATTTTGGGGCATGTAGCCAATTGCGAGTAGGGGGAAATTGGAGCATCGTACCCCTTGTGACCTGGGTTATGTAACCCACAACTAGAAGACCAGGAGGATTAAGAGCATGTTACCCCAGGCTAGGGGATTAGGTGGCATTCCAGCCCAGGCTTGGGGATTTGGGTACATGCAACTCTGGTAGAGTAGAGGATTTGGGGATGCGCTAACCTGGCAGATTATGAGATTTAGGGGCATGCTACCCGAGGCTGGGGGATTTGGGCACAAGCTACCCTGGCAGACTAGGGGGTTTAGGGGCATGCTACCCGAGGCTAAGGGATTTGGACACAAGTTACCCTGGCAGATTAGCGAGTTTAGGGGCACGCTCCCCCATGCTAAGGGGTTCGGGGAAACTTGGGGCAGCTGATATAGCATGTTACCCAAGACTAGAGTGATACCCCAGGCAAGGGTGGCTGGGGACATGCTACATCAAGCAATGGGCAGTTGTAGATGAGAAGGGTTTGAGTTTTGTGCGAAAGATACAAACTTCTAGGGGTCCACGTTCCTCCTGGAAAATTTTGTGAAGATTGGAGGTCCAGAAAACACATTTTGAGACATTTCTGGGCATTTTAGTTGATTTGATCTAGCATTTTTCTGTGTGAATCAAACATGTTTTTGTATATTCTTAAAACTATTATTAGGTATACAATCTTGCAAAAAAGTGACAGGTTGTGAGTCAGATACTGGGTCCAAGAAAAACAGTCATCATGGATTTTGCTCAGCGAATTGATCACTGAACCACTAGCTAGTAATTGTTTCATAATCCACATCCTTTCTGTAATGAATACTCCCGAGTAAAAGCTAACCCAGAGGCAGAGACCCTTCTGTATTATATTTTCATTACGTAGTTTCGAAAGCATACTGTTTCTAAAATGAAGAAAAAATAAATAAAATAAATCGCTTGAGGTAAAGCCTAAAGGGATCGCCCGATCCGTCCCAGAGCGAGGGGAAACGGCTAAATTGCAGAATACCCCGCTACTCCAAGCTTCTTACCTGTAGCCACTGGCTACGGCTACGCAGTCGTTATAATGAGATACAAAACCCCAAGACTCCAATTTCCACCGCGGAGCCGCGTAGCCACTTTATAAAACTGCTTCGTTCTACTTTAAGACAGAAAACCCAAGTAACTTATCGCTACAGTATGCAAGCGCTAATATAACCATTGACAACTCGGTCGCGAGCCATTACTTTTTTAAAAGCTCAGTTTTCGTTGCATGCACTCAAAAAACTAAAGCAACTAGGTTAAATATTCTTGAAAAGTATACATGCCCAAGTACCAAGTAGCTATTCATTTTCTCTCTTAAATTCTGTAATGCCTTACCTCAAGCTTCACCACGATCGAAGTTTCTTTGAACACAAACACAATTTTGAAATGTTGCGCACCGAATCGAAACCTGGATCGAGCCGTGCCCAGTCTTTTTCTCCTGACTGCATGAAGAAATGCTGACTCATTCAACTTTGATTGGACGAGAGCTGCTGTCGTCTTGTGGCGACATAAACTTAAAATCCGTCAATTTCATTGGTTTATTGAAAATTTGTTCGATATTATACAAGCGGAAAAAGTCACATTGTGTAAAAATAAACAAACCAAATCATCTTCTAAAAATGATAAATTACCGATCAACTACTGCTTCGGTCGAGCAATCAAGAGATACGAAAATAAAAAAGGTATATGTACTTTGTTGTACTGGGATGTCGCATAAAACAACGCTGTGCTCGTCGTCCAAACAGGGTTGACAAAGTTTACGAGAGCATCGTGCAATTTTGGAACTGATGCAATCGTTAGCTAAGCAAAGACCATTTGATGGACGATAACTTTTAAGGACGACGTGGGACGACTTTTTGCAGAATACGAATAAATTCAGAAATCCACAGAGGTGTTACTGCGGATTTGGACCCCCCCCCTAACTTGGACCCCCCGGTCCAAGTCTGTTAGCAGATATGAAACCCCGGGGTCCAAATCCGCTGGCAGATATGGACCCCCTCCGTGGATTTGGACCCCTAAGCATATGTTCTTCAAAGTAACTCAGTAATATATCTTGAATCTTGTGCTTACAGGAAAAAAATGAATAAAACCTGAAAGGTAGTACCAAGCAAGTGAATGAATCATGCATATATTTCAATAGTTTGCAGCATAACTCAACTTTTTATTGTCTTTTAGTCTCACCTAAGTATACCGCCTTGCCTTTGTGCTATTCACTTCACTCTGCAGATTAATCGCCGATTTCAACAATACAATGTAAACTAATTTCATTGTCTTAAAAATAACAAGGAACAAAAACATTTTGTTTTCTAAAGTGTAAAGTTCTTATAATTTGGGTAAAGTTAAATACTGTCAAATCTGGTTCTCAAAACTTTGTGCAGCGCGAGTTTATACACCTATCATTCATTATGTTTCTCGAACTCTTGCAACGATTTGCTTTTAAGGTAATTCCCCAGTTTTGCATTGCGCATCTTTACTGCACATATTAGAAATATTAGAATGTTTACACATTTTTGTCATATTCTAGTGAATGTTGAGCTCTCGAAGACATATCAGAA
>JAOBAT010071523.1:0-20047 GCA_026413305.1 Hydrozoanthus tunicans | reverse complement strand
ACTTAAAGAGACACAGGAATATCAAGACCAGTCAAAAGACATTTTGAAGTTGATTTTGCCAAGCGAAGATATCTTGTCCGATTGTGACTCTGAGGAGCCTATAGAGGAGTCGTGAGATTTTGATTTTTTTTATAATGAAAAAAAGATTGTTTGAATTGACAATGTTGTTAAAAAACGTACATAAAATTTACACAATATTTACTAAGATACATTTAATTAACGCGATTTGTTCAAAATCGCGTTAATAAAGGGCATTGTTAATTTCCTATAATAAGTTATATTGGGGTTTTTTTCAAGGTAGGTTTGGTCTGTTGCTCAGAAGAGATTTTATTTTTCAATTTTTAGTTTTATGCAATGTTCTTAATTCTTCTCAAAGCTCAGCCACATCACTTTTATAAAATGTGTAATAAATCCAACTTTGAAGCAGATTAAATGAAAACGATTTTTGCAGGAATAAGAAAGCGACAAGTCAAGTTTCCTAGGGAGCTATTGTAGAATCGAGTGATTTGTTTACAAGAAAGCATACATTAAAATTTGACTTAACCATATTAAAATTCAGATGTCTCATTTTAACTCTTTTGTTGCTTTTAAATGAAAACTTCACACATGAATGATTTTTGATAAAGAGAGTCAAAATTCAGCTGTAGCGGAAACGAAACTCATCGTTGAGTCTGCAAGCTGTCTGAATTTGATATGATGGCGTTCCAAAATCGTGCCTTTCGTCAGAATTCCGAGGAGATATACGAAAATGTAACAACCAAGACGGACTCATCCAACACTCGTAAAGAGTCGGACTACTCAGAACTCCAGATTATAAACGAGAATGTTTACATGCAGCTTCAGGTACCGAGAGAGATTAAAGTCGTCACAGGATCACAAAATAAACGTGCAAAACCTACCCTTCCTTCTCGAGCTTCACCTACTAAACTACAACAGATGACTGCACAAGACAAGATTGCTGAAGCCACCGAGAAAGCCACTTCAAATCTCTTCATCGGATTTCCGAAATTTTGCGTATGCAATCGGATGGCTTGTATATTTTTTGTCTTGCTATCTGCTTTGCTTTTTGTTTTCTTTTTGGTTATTGTTTTACTAACCTCAGGGGCAATCGGACGTCAACAAGATGAGGAAAACAAAATGTTACACGGTAAGTTTTGGACTTTTTCTTAATAAGAGCAAAAAATTGACAGAACTTTTACATCCATTTAAGGTAGGACTACAGTCAAGAGCCATTTTCTGACAACTTTTAACAACTTTTTTATTGCTGGTATCTCCATTCAAAGTTTAAAATTTCAGAAACTCAATCATAAGGTGCAGATTGAATGAAAAGAAAGAAACTTGAAAACTTTCAGATTTTCTTGGATGAGTATTGAGAAAAACAATAGCTTTTGTAGCTGGTTGTTGTAAAAATAAATTTGAATTTTAGTGATTTGTAGAGAAGTTGGAGAATTTATTTAATTTGAAACTAATATTTGACAGAAAAATGCATTTGGACATGGTCAGGAAGGGCGATTTAGTGCTTTTCTTCAAAAATTTTCCTCTTCAAGCGTCCTTGGCAACTGTTTTTCATTATCCCCAAAAGTTAACTATAGTCCCCCCTAAACTGCAACAGTTGGTAAATTAAAATATAGCTACGTCAAAAATGAATAGAGTTTACATTTCGTCGCTGCTCTCGAGCTGGTCTAATCTTGTGAGTATACCACGACAGTAACTCGAAATTACAGGAAATAGCCGGCCACATGCAAAAAATAGATAGACACACAGTAAATTCAAAGGATTAAGAAACTTATGACGACATTAACGTGCCCAGACATGTTCATTCCTTTCGGATAAGTTTAAATAACATATTTACCTAAAATGTTATAGGACACCCGCTGTGGCTCATTCTTCACAAACAACTCCAGTTCTCTTAATACAATCTTAATTATTTTCGGGAAAAAATGTCCCAATTAACAAATCCTTTTATCTTTCTTACTCTTTTTAAATACGAGGAGAGTCAGATTCGTTCACTGATAGCCGGCTTGTTTGAAACTTTCAAGGGTTCAGATCCGTTCTATAACTAAGTAACTTTGGAAACAGTGTGAACAAAGTTTGTGCGGAAATTGATCAAGAATATTTTGAAATAAAAATACAGGGAAGACTAACTACTTTTAAGTAAATTGATTACCAGAAATTATTATGACTTGAACCGAAATAATATGCAATGACGTTACCTTACGATCTTCGCGGTTGTAAACACAATTTAAGCATGTGTCAATGAGTGCGTTCACAAGCGCGAAGATCGTATCATAATGTTCAAGACAAGGGTTCTCAGAAAATAATTCAACTTTGATTGCTTCATTTAAAATTTGCAGCTAAGAAATGAAACACCTTGAACGTTATTGCCGCAAAGTGCATTGGACAGTAAATTGAAAAGATTACATTTAAGACTTATTTTGCTTGTCATACTTAAGAGAAAAGAGCAATTCTCTCATCAAGCGAAACAAAAGTCAAGTTGCTTTTGGGTGAACAAGGTCTGTTTGGTACAAATGTAAACATTTAGAAAGGATTTTATGGATGAGATCGCTCCAATCTCGTAGAATAAAGGCTATTGGTAGATGAAGTGAACAACTGCTTTGCCCTTTTAACAATTAATACAATTATAAAATAGTATGTTTGAAACCTGCATATACAGATGAAGAAATTGTTAACTCGCAAGTTATAAAAAGCTCAGAAAAAATTCTCTGAGTCACTGACGGGAGTCGAACCCGCGACCCTCTGGTTAACGGTCAGATGTTCTGCCAACTGAGCAACAGAAATATTAACTCAACTGCAGTCTCTGTAAGCTCAGTGGGTAGCTAGGGTATCTGACCAGTAATCAGAGGGTTGCAAGTTCATCGTCAGTGACTCCGGATTTTTCTGAGCTTTTAACTTGTGACTCAACAATTTCTTCAATTTCTTATAAAATTGCTTTACTACTTTTAGCTCTACTTAACAGAAGTAGTGCTATATTTTCGCAACGCTTATCTGTAATTTTTTTTAAACTAAGGTTTAAACAAAAATGTTTGTCTTTTATCTTTGCAGCAGCAGTCGAAAATGCTTTTTCCAACCAATCCGAGACCACAGCAAGACCGGATGACCAAAGGACAACACTGAACCCTTCAACCAGTAAGGAACTTGTAGCAATAAGTTGTTATGCCTTCATTGGTTTAACGTGACCGATATAAACCTTATCGTAAGAGAACGAAGAAAAAAGGACTCTAAGCTGTCGGGTTACTGTACAAATTGTCTCAATTGTTTGAACTTGTTTTGGTTCTCAACCAGAGATCGGGGAGTTCCAGTCTTCATCAAAGCAAAAATGTATAGTCTAAAGTAAAGCTACCTAAAATAGTAAAGAGAAAGAAGCTAAAAACTGAAGAGCTACACCAACATTTGAGTAGCTACAGGATTACAGGGTTAATTTGCAATTGTTAAGTTACATTTATCATTTTTTATCAACTACTTTTTCAAATAGAAATACCCTTCCCAAAATACTTCTTGGTTGGGGTAGATGCTTTGCTAATCTCGGTTTTGTTCCAGCTTACTGTTTCTCCAGATTGTCCTTTTCCATTAACAATCTATGCTCAAAAGACGACACTGTTTATTCTCACAGCTATCCACAAATGTATCAAAACACACGACTGTCATAGAAATGCGTTCTGTGCCAATGGATCTGGTGGGTTTCGATGTCGTTGCAATCCAGAATATTTCGGTGATGGTAAAACAAGATGTGACCGTAAGTTCCTTCGTTTATAGTTAGAAAGACGAGAGTTAAATATAAAAACACATCCACAGGGCTTTGTTCAAAATTAGTATAGTATACTGCAATTTTTCCGTCTTTTTATTTGTCGTTCATTACTTTCATTTTACCACAATTTTCATTTTGTGTCTCTGAAATTGTACAACGTTTATATTCATGTGCGGAAAAGCTTAGCAAGTTTAATGACTTACGCTGTGTTTTCGTTCTAGCTGCGAGCATCACAGTCCAAGGCTCGTTCGGCAAATACTCGTATTCAGGAACAAAAGCGATTCTTTCCTCTCCCAACTACCCCGAGAGCTACAACTACAGCACAGACTGTTACTGGATAATCTCTTCCGTTGACATCGTTAGTTTAAGCTTCTTACACTTTGACACCGAATCTGGAAATGATCATGTCTACATTTACGAGGGAGGATCGCCTGTACCTTCAAAATTGATTGGACAATACAGCGGAGATGCTCTTCCGTCTCCAATTATTAGCACCACGAATCAGTTGTACGTGAGGTTTATCTCTGACGCCACAAACAGTAAAAAAGGTTTTGCAGCCATGATACGAGGTAAGGAACTTGCAATAGCTTTGTGTAATATTTTCTGCTAATTCAGAGCACACATAATTGCAATTATTAAACCAGAGTGCATTGCATGTTTAATATACGAGTTCATAATGTAAGGACACGTCAACAAAAAAAAAGCTAAAACAATAGGTCATTGCAATCGCATTTTTTGTCTTGCAGTTTTACAGCAGGGAGTTATTCGTCTAGTTGGAGGCACAGTGTTTGCTGGTCGTGTTGAGATTTTTTACAATGGTAGTTGGGGCTCCGTGTGTAACAACTCTTGGGACACGAATGACGCAAACGTTGTGTGCCGGCAACTTGGGTTCCCCGGTGCCGTTTCAGCTGATCAGGATGTTAAACATGGTCAAGGAACAGGACCGATATTGCTCGATAACGTCCGGTGTTTCGGCTTTGAGAAATATCTTCTTCGTTGCGCTTATAATATTTGGGGATCACACAGTAGTAACCAGACCTTCGAAGCGTCAGTGCAATGCAAACCGGATGTGCGACTTCATGAAGGTAATTTTACAGCCGGGAAGGTGCAGGTGTTTTATAAAGGACAGTGGCTCACAATGTGTGGAACCTCTACCCACAACAAGATGGCAACTGGTACCAAAATATGTCAGGAACTTGGTTTTGAACGCATTGATCGGTATTTTTCCCAAGCACAGAGAAGCTTGCGTAATAACCTGCATGGTCTCAACTGTTTTGGAGTTGAAAAGTCAATCCGGGATTGTAACCCTACAAGATGGAAAATTGGCAGTTGCGACAACGACTTTAGTGTGTTATGCAAAGGTATGAATTAACCATAATAAAATGATTCAGCCCTTTTGGATTAGGACTTAGTGCAGAATAAAAACTTGCTCTTCCCTTTTTTATAAAATCTTCATTGTTCAGACGGTAGAAACTCTATTTCTAGTAATGTTGTTATCGAGTTTTGAAATATAATTTTGCAGACATAGCCTTTGTTTGTGTTCAAATTACCCTAACAGCCAAATGCTTTGCAGTGACGCTGCAAATTTCGACATTTCTGCCTTCAAAACTGTGTTTAACAGGTCATAAAAAAGTGCTCTATGTCAATGAACTGGATGGTTTTTCATGCTGTTGCGAGCCAGGTTATGTCGGTGATGGTAAACGATAATGTTGCAATGAGGTTCTTGATTTTAAACCCTTAAATTAAGTGACTACAACACTTCAGTTGTGTGAGAAACTGTATTTCTTTTTGTCTCTTTAAATGTTTCATTTTAGCATTAATATATTGTTCAGTTTTCCATTCGATAGTTTGATCGGGGTAGGTTGCAAGGTGTGCGGACATGGTTGCTCCGAAAGCGTTTCTGTATCTTCGTGTTTAGACTTTCTGATTGAAAAATCAGGGCGGTTTCGAAAACAAAGGTGCAGCTGCAAGATGAGAAGATAATATGATTAACAAACTTTAAGGGTGTTTTTTTTTTCAGTAAACCACATAGGATATCCTATTAGATGACGTACCTTTCATTATTCCGACTACCAATTCACAGCTTGAAGCAATGCGTTTGCTTTATGAAGTGATGATATAATTGATTTTTTTCTTCCAGTTTCTAGTTATTCTAACGATTAATATATTGGCAGTTTACCAAGTTTTTTGAACACTGAAATTATAAATCTAAGTTTTGAGAGAATCGAAATGTAAGAAAATGGGTCATTAGTGTTCTTCTTTTATGAATTTAATCGTATTTTGAAAGGGGATCATGGGTTCTAAGAAATTATAATTATCTGGTGTGCTCCTGGTTTTTTTAGTGCAGATATCATTAACAAACTGGTCGTTGAATGCCGGGGCTCAAGCGTAACTGTGTTATGTTCGAGTTTGAATATGGATGTGTTTACAACCACAGACAACAACGGGTTATACCCGGTCCGCACCATTATCTTTTTTATACAATTCTCATCGAAATAGAAGACGGAACCTCATCTTTGTAACTTTCTTAAAAAGTCGTTTAAAGATGCGCTTGTTGGACAGATGTGGTTACTTGTTTTCATTATAGAACTGGTCATTTAAGTAATATATGGTTTCCTCAGAGTGATATCTTTGAAGCTAACAAGCTTGTAGGTCTAGCTGGTGACAACAATGAAAATGCTCAAATGGAGCGAAAACATTAAAAAAAATACTAAAGTCCTTATAATAAAGATTGCTTTCTTAATGTTTAGATGAAAAGTAGAACCCTTTAGTAATAGTAATTTTCGAAAACAAAACATTTTCTCGCTTTACCAGTGTTACTTATTTTTAGGCTTGAAACGTGCAATGCTGTCGTAGCAGGCTGGGCATGAGGCAGAGACATTTTTTTAATATATCTCAAGACAACATGGATTCCTGCTACAATAGTCGCATTGTTATAACTTTATTTCATGAATTGTTGTCTTAGCTCTCTTAATTATTTTTAGATTTGAATGAAAATTTTTAAACAAACCCGCACAACTCAACTCAACTCGCTACGTCACAGGTTACCAGTCCCCACCTGCTCTGTCAAAATTTACATTCCAATCTTTCTTGATTAAAAAGCATGCTTAGACGTGAATATTTTATTTGTTTGTTCGAAATCTTAGTTCCTAGATAACAACAGTTTTAATCTAAAAAAGGTGTGAATAAGCTCTACAGGTACTCCTCATTTTCACTAAACGGCTGATTAATCAACTTTATAATTAGCAAGTAGCAAATACACGCATGCAAAACAGGATAAACCATACACAATGATTACCTATAAAATATTTTGATTTGACAATGTTAAGACGAAAACAGTTTTTTCAGGTTAAAGAAAACAGAAATAATACTTGCGTAGAGTTATCACTAATAAAAAAATATGTCTTTCAGTCGGTTTGGGAATATCTACAATACTCGACCACAAAGCATCCTACTTAGAACAACTAAGTTCATGGTTGAACTCCGTTCGTCAAAGTTATTTTTCTAAATGGAAAAGATGTTGGCACGGCAGATCAGATGGTTTTGCTGTTTCCATTTTTCATTCCCAATGTGACAACAAAGGGCCCACTGTGGTTATAATCAGAGTTGGACGCTATATCTTTGGGGGATATACCGATCAATCATGGGCTCAGACTGGTAAGTGAAAAATTCTCACAACACTATTATTAATTTTTTGGGTGGTAGGTACCTAAGTAGGTAGCAATTAGCCTTTGAGCCAAAGTCGGGCAATCAATAAGTGTCTAAGAATAGATCGCGACCTCACTCTAAGAAAAACTAAACACGATATAAAACGCTCAAATCAGCCCATGCACCTATTGACTGTCGTGAGGTTGTTTTCGGTAACCTATAATTTTAGTATATAAAAGAATTTTCCAAAGCTACAAACCCTAGAAGCAAGAAAGGACAAATTAATTTCTTAGGGGTTAATGATAAGATTATGCTCTGATATAACGCCTACATAACAATGTAAATGACTTGTAGTATAGTCACTGCAAAGATATTTCCTATACTTTTATGAAACTTGTTAAGTTGCCCACTAGTTTCCTACTTGAGATGCAAATTTCTAAACAATATAACTTCCAGATGGAAATGCCCTTGCACACGTAGTTGTAACCACGTTAGTTACCGAATGAACTGCTAAATAGATCATGAGTTTTTAACTGCAAACTGTGTTGTTCACTGTTGTGTACTTTGAGCATAGAACAAATTGCTATTTTGCGTAATTGCTATCGTAGCGACGTCGTCAAGTTTAACAGTTATCATATAAAGTATTTTGAATACAGGCTTTTTAAATAAATTTGGAACGCCATACCAGCTGCTCATTAGCATCAAACTGAAGCTTTGAGATCGCGATAGTTTTTGATCTATTTAACTATCCTGCGTCGCAAACTATCTAAATCTCCGGTATAGTCACGGTTAAAAGAGCTTGAACCAGCTGCAACGCAGGCCATGATATGAAACGCCAAGCATGACAAAAATTTAAAACAACAATATATAGGCTGTTTCATGAATATATGTTGAAATCTCGACAAGACACCAAATGTAGGTATTGAAATCCATGTATATATACGACGGAAGCTTGGAACATCTCATATACAACGTTTGGATGTACGCGCACATATACAGTACAGGTTGACATTATCGCCTCTTTTCTGGGTATCGAGTTCCCGAAAAATCTCAGACCCGCGCGTACAGTACGACACGTGAGAAAAACATGATCACTAGCTTGTAAACAATTGATTAATCTCACAGCAAAAGATTTTTGACATGCAGCAGCTCTGATTATTTTGTGAACATTACGACAAAAGTCTAAACATCGTGATAAAATTTTGAAAACACAGTTTTCAAAATCTTGCGGCAAAATTTTGTTGACAGCATCTCAGAAATGGGCTAAGATAGTTGTTTGTCTGCTTGTTTTCATCTAATTATCATATCTTTCTTCTTTTTAATATAAAATGTGTTTTGTATAAACTGATCTGTAAAAGAGTTTTTAAACTTTGAAAAATATCCCAATTTTTCAAACCCTTCACTATGATTATTCTTCAGGGGAATAACGACTTTTATAATTCAAACATTGGTGTCGTTCACTTGTTTTAACACATTTTATATTATTATGAACACTGACTTCCCTCAACGAAATATTTCTTCTTTTTATTGGTAAGATTTTCTTTTTGATTTAAAAGTTTACCTCTCGAGTGTTGTTTTCTTTGCTTAGCTAATAGCCAAATAGCGTAAATAAATACAATTGATTTCGGTTTTCCTATGCTGGTTGCATGTAGCAAAGGCAAAACTTTTCATTTTTAAACACTGATAAACACAGTGTATGTCAGTGAAACAAATATATATTTAAACCCAATTTTTTTTATTACCGAAAAGTGGTGTAAATGAAGATTTTTTGAACCAGTAGTTATCAAACATAACAATGCTAGAAACTTGGCCATTTTACATTTAAGCCAGGGACACACAAGGCGATTTTACACACCAATCGCATCGAATTTATTCGATCGCCTACGAACCGTGACGTATTTAACCACCGCTCATGCTAGATGTGGGCGATTTTGTATACAAGTCACTACACTAAAGAGTTTAATCGAACTTCACCAATCACATTTTTGTTGTCATTTTCTTAAACTGATATATTCGCAAAGCTTTAACCTGATGTTCACGAAAAATACTTTTTCCCAGAGTAGGAAATCTCTTTTTTTCCAATTCTAGCCTGCGTAGCAAGTGCAAAAGGGGGAAAGGAGGGGGGGAAGGGGCGCTAGCGAGTAGATTGGGGAGGAGTGGAGGGAAGGAGCGCTTGCAGCAAAAGCCTGCGTATTTTATTTTATTCGATCAGAATCGGACCGTAATACAGTGATTGGTTGAGATGTGTCACGTGAGCTTAAACCCCTAGAACTTGACAAACCAAGAAGGCGAACGTCCAGGAATTTGACGCAAGTCTATCAAAGTTGCTTTTTCATTTGAAAGAGAAAGGCATAAATTTCATTCTAAAGGCAGAGCAGGTAAAAAGTTTACGTCACTTACATGCTGGTAAAGATTTAGTGGCTATTCTCCCTATAGATTTTGGTAAAGGCCTTATCTTCCAGCTACAGTATTTGTCATGGTTGCCAAGATATAGAAGTTGAACAAGGCAAGTGTTCTTGTTATCACGCCACTTAAAAGTTTAATCAAAGACCAGATCTTGGAAGCAAGTTCCCTAAATTTATCAGCTTGTGATCTTGGAAAGGAAATGGACGATTTGAAAGATGTATCATCGTGAAAGTTCTCAATCGTTTATGACTCAGCAGAAGCTTCTATGGATGAGAGATTTATAAGTCCTGCCCGCTGTTTGTTATAGGAAATATTGCTATTGTGATAGACGGATGCCACACGGTTGAAACATGGACGGGTTCGAGGTATATAAAAAGCCAACTAATTGTTATTTTCGTTTGATCATTTTGAAATTGTTTTGTTTAAGAAAACAAAATAAGATTAACATTTATAAGAATATATATGTTAGTTAGTGAATCAATTTTTCTTTTGCATATCCTTGATAGAAGTGTATGACACTACAAAGGGTCAGTTGAAACAATTTTCATTTCAAATAATTTTTATCAAAAACGTAAGTGCTTAATTTATTTAAAAATAATATCAGGATTCATGTTTGCACTTACCATTCGCTGTTGACATTCCACACATGGTCATGAATGAGGCACAGTAATGAGCTTCGATCTCTCTCGAGTGGAAATCCTTGTAACGGTTGTGGACTCCCTTTTCTGCGTTCGTTTTACCACATCGATTCATGTTTCCTCTTGAAGTTCTAAGTTCTGCTGCTAACTCATTTTTCACAAGTATAGCAAATTCGGTCTAAAAAAATGCAAAACAATCTTGTAATTTGTAGGTGTGTAAGCAATAATAATACTAAATCTTCATTTTCTTAAAATATGACGTACAGTTAACTGCATTAAACCTGTTTGGAAAGCTATTAATAACCTGATGTACATGTGTTTGTGACTTACTAGTGATGAAAGGAAAACTTGTACATGTAATGTTAATCTAGTGCTATAGTATAAGTGGGTACATCCAGTTTGTAATAATAAATTCAATATTAGACTCTTTGATACTGTTTGTATATTTCATGTTGCACCAAAATAATTATAGAGTGACATTGCTGCAGAAGCTTTATATTTATAAGTTGACTTTAAAAAAAGAACAGGTCATCAAAGGTTAGTTTGTAGCTTAGAAAGGAATACATCTATCAATTTTTTCAAACATAAAGCAAATAAATTTCAAACTTGTTTTGTTTAACGTAACTTTTGCATTGCAATTAGCATGTTCTGTTGTAAGTCCTTCAAGTCGGTCGAGCTCAGTATAGCACCATCGCGAAAGGTCCATGGTACATTCGACTCCTTTCTTCGAAAAGCTGGTCCCAATGTACTAAAACTGAGGCAATTACAACTCTTTTTTCTATGTTGTTGTTGAAATTAGCAAACTACACTACAATTTTCTCCAAATATCGTTCTGTTACATTTAATTTAGGTTTTAGTTCTCGTCAACATTTTTAAAAACTACTTTAAAATTAAAACTTTTGTTAGTTCTAAGTTCACTCCACATAAAATTATTTTTAGTGTAAAGTTAGAACCATATGCATTTCCAACAGCAAATCATAAAAAAAACATTTTATTATGATAAGTAGTGCAACAAAAAGGCTACAATAATGTTTTGGATGTTTCTGTTTGTATCAATTTGCATTGAACTAAAACGAAGGCATCGTCAGATTATGAGTTGCTGTTCGCTTAACTCTATCTGACACGAAAAGAGGACACTTTATGCCACCTAACTGGTTTTCTGTGCTCAGTTCATGACTTTTCCTAAAAATTGATACGGAATATATACTAAATGCTGTGTTGCCATGGTAGATCAATTTTCCTAATGCAGTTTTCACTTTTTCAGAATTCTTATAATGTGCGTTAAGATTGCCATGCAAACAATTTTGATTACTTTTGCTAAAACAAATTTTGTTATTCGGTAAATTCATTTTCCTGGACATATGAAAAAATGTAAAAATAGTTAATTTCATTATTTCTTTTTGAATCCAACAAAATCCAAAGTATTGATAGGAAACAATTATAAAGAAAACAGCGGAGATTTGTTCCAAAATTTTTATCCCTTGGTTAGAAATTGGAGAGTTTATGTTCGTTTCCCTTGTTGCCATTGCAACAACCACGGAGCGAATTCGGTTTGTAATTTTATCTGATTCTCATGTCCATTCTCTATATTTACTATGTCTGTTTTCGGATTGATGATACACTTTTCACTACAATGAATTGATTATATTACAGGGTCTTGCGGCTTTAAGTCCAGCTCCAAATCCTTCCTTTTCACCCTGTACAACACAAACGGGTACAGACCACAGAAGCTTGCAGTCGTAGACAACAACCGTGCTGTTTACACATGTAGTAGCTACGGTCCCGTGTTTGGTGGTGGTGACCTTCACATCAACAATAACTCCAACAGCAACACTGGTTCGCGCTATTACGCACGAAGCTACGAGGCGCCCTACGGCTGCTCGAGCTGCAATTGGTACACTTACTGTCTAGTTCTTGCGGGTACTTCCTACTGGAAAGTCTCTGATATCGAGGTGTTTTACGAGACCACCTAAACAATTTCATGAAGGCTCAATTGTATGCCATATTCTGATTTAGTGGTTCGAAATGTTTTCTGCAGTTTAATTTGAAAATATGTAGAAGAGTAAAGTATGAGGATTTCTAATAGGTAGAAAGGCCAGAGATCTTTACATTGAACGGCATGCATAAATTGATTTTTCTTTTATTGGCTCGTAAGAGCTCGAGTTCAGTTAAGAGACACTGGTTGAATACACTTTTTTATTAAGAACGCTTTTAATATGAACAGTGAGACTACAATCGCCCGAAAAACAAGAACAAATTAAGAAAAATTTGAGGCTGAAATGAAAATTGAAAAAAAAAATCAAAAAAAGAAAAATGAGCGTAAAACTTAATGCTGCCAAAAAGTGATAGGAACAACTTCACACTGTAACTTGATATAGTACATGTAATGCCTTTGAAATGACGAGTCTTGCATGTGCACACGTTCTGGAACTAAAAACTGAGCATACATAAACACCGGAAGGCCTTTGAAGTCGATTTTCAACCATAAAAGAATATATTGCAGTTAAGAACAAAATAAGATCAATCTGAGCCTCAAATTGTTGAAAAAAATAAGAACATTGAACTTGGGCAAAATTTTACTGGCTCTTAACAAAAAAAAGTGTAGTTCTATCCAGTTTTAGTCACCTTACAGAAACCTTGGAGCCGGAAAATGGATTTGATTTATAGTAAATGCTATGTAAATCGAGCTGTTGTAAATACTGAATTTGCTCAAGTATGCACATAATTGTTTCAAATCAATTATGACATTAAGTATCATATTTGCTGTTAAAGCAAAACTGGTGAAGATAGCCTCCACACCATATTTTTTCTTGCGTAAGTTTTAATGTGTTAATGTGCAATTATACAAAGACTTTACGGAATGGTAAATATGATAGCGAATATTGTGTTTACATCGCATTTAGTCTTCGCAAAAGTCTGTTGCAAATTGGTTCATGCTTGCTTACTAGGGATTACTCTGATTATTATGCCCATTGTAATTGTAGCACGTTAAGAAAAAGGGGCCTCGTAGAACAAGCAGGAATGTGGCAGCAATTGGACTTGCTTCAAGCCCGTTCTAAGCGCTCTTATTAATTCATAAGAAATGTGGCAGAATTAAGAATCAATTCGAATGATACTAAAAAAATCCCTGAAAATCCGGAGTCATTTTTGCAGTATGATAGCTCCACTTAAGGCATTTCACTTGACTCAATTTCTTGCGTCCGTTTTAAAAAAAAAAGGACAGAAAAAAGTATGAACAGAGCACAGAAATGTAGCTTGAAAATGAAACGATTTGAAACGATAGATTTTCTCAGCCGTAAAATTGAATATAAAGTATGCATTTGTTACAAGTTTATTCAGTTTGCTTGCGAATTTAATAATATCACAACAGACAAATATCCACTTAGATCTTTTATTAGTAGTACTACTAAAACTAGTTGAAAAAATTTAGGGTACTTCCTAAGATAGAAAACTACTAGAAATCTAAAATACGTGCACTTTTCAAACAATAAAGAACTTTTTTTAAACAGTGTATTTTTAAACAGGCAAATATTGGAGCCAAAACAGGAACGATTTTTATTCACAACTCACGAACAGTTCATATGAACAGATTGTGCAGAGAGAGTGCGGGCATCCAGGAGGTCTTTTGCGCTAACGACAGGATTCCCTAGCGCTTATATCAGGGACGATTGTTGTCAACAGATGAATGCTTTAAACATACAAAAGAAATAAATTAATTTTACTTTTAAACTCAGGATGCAAAACTCGTGCATTTCAACTCGTTTTATAAGTGAACAAAACAATATATTATTGTATAAAAACCCAACAATTGTCTTTCACAAATGCGAGTTCATTGATTGCTCGTCAATGTGAATCGTTTAGGTCAGTTTTTGAGAACGAATAGAACGTTAATCAGAGCGATCGTTGTTTGATGTTTGACATACAATGCTCTTTCGGAGTGCCGGCCCTTTGATTGGGCTAGCTGACAACTGGTTACGGAAGCTGATTATTGAAATGGTTACGCTAAATCCGAGATTTTTTTTTCTCCTTCGCGGGGCTTTATACTGCTGCCGCCTTGAAACCTTGCCTCTTGGCTCGGTTGCTCGTTGGCAACTATTTACAGAAAATAAACATTTACGCCTACTTAATTAATACAAAGTATTTTTGTAGCGTTTAGTGTTCCGCCTTTTTGGGTTGTGTTTTGCGCGTTTTCTTTATTTATTTTTCAATCCGTGTTCCTGTTTCACAATCTGAAACTTGCTTGGGCGAAAAAAATTTAAATTTGACCTGTTTGCTTTATTTGTAATTAAATTTGACCAGTAATCTGTAAGAATAACAAAGTATAAAAAAATCGTTCTTTGAATTTTGTCTTTAATATAATCCAGGGTTAAAGTGCTACTGAAGCCATTTTGTTATTGGTTGTTTTATAGCTCTAAAAGGGCTTTTCAGACACTGCTATTCAAATGTAAAATTAATGAATAAAAGTGCTTACCTGACCATTTTAAGTCAGTGAAACTTTTCAAAATATTGCATTCAGTGCGAACAAAATTCAAAACATACGGCGGCGATTTGCGACGTTACATGTACATGGCTTGAAAGGACTCCAAGCGGCTCTCTATGCTAGTGTTTACACTGCATTAGTGAGTTTTTTTTACTCAAACACTGGGCCATCAGCCGTGAAAGTGTCCCAGCGAAAATTATACGGGGCAAACTTCATTTTTAGTTATTTCAAACTAGTTGAAGGTTTCGCTTCAGTATAATCTCTAAGCTAGTCAGGGTTTTGAGGAACCTGGCCCTGGTTTTTAAATGGGTCGATATCGAACAAATTATCAGGCCCCTGACGCAGCCTAAGAGACTATGAAATTCTTTATTTTAGATAAAAAAAAGTGCTCTTAAGCTGCATGCTGACCTACTAAAACCCCCGTAGATATTTGTATGTCCATTCACTGAAGTGTTTTACACTGTTTTTGTAAGCGCCAACTCACTGCTTTAAGGTACTTACACTTTTTCTGCTTAAGCAAGAAACAATCGGACTAATTACCATAATTTGTCTTATCAAGAAAGTGTTATGTTAACTCGAGAATAAATGAAATGCTGTATGTCAATAATTTTTTTTGGTGGTTTCAATATCAAAATCTTTTTGACTAACATAAGTAACGCAATATGATTTTACGGTGTAATAAGCAATGTGTTAGATAAAAATTGTTTGGAAAAGTTGTTTTGCCACATATTGCTATAAATAACTAACTCAGTGAAGTAGATCTTCTTTGTTTATTATTATTTTTATCTCAAAACAATTATCGGTGTGTTGCTCAGAATATGGTGGTTTTGTTCAAGTTTTAGCATCAGCGTTTATATTTCATCCCGAGACTCAGCCACATCACTCTAAAAATATGCAACATTTAAGTCCAACTTTGAAGTAGAGTAAATGAAATCGGTAGTTGCAATGTCCTAGGGGGCTATTGAAAAGCACATATCAAAAGTGCTTTGTTTATGAAAAAACAAACAATGAAATTTAACTAAATCATATGATCAAAGTTCAGATGCCTTATTTCAAAACTTAATTGTTGCCTTAATAACTTCATAGTTGGATAGTTTTTTATAAAGAGGGTCAAAATTCAGCTGCAGTGGATTCTTCAAGTAACTGAAAATGACGTTCCAAAACCGTGCATTTAATCAGAACCTGGAAGAGATTTACGAAAATCCAACATTTGAGACTAATATGACCAACGTTTGTATACGTAGAGAATCGGAAAACTTGGGAAATCAGACCAAAAACGAGAATGTTTACATACAGCCCCATACATCGAGGGACATTAAAATCGTCACAACACCACAAGGAAAGTCTGCCCTGCCGCCTCTACCACCTCCACGACTGGACGAATCGACCACTGATCATGACGAGTTTGAAACGGCCCCAAGTGAAAGACATGCTACAAGACAAGAATCCAGAAACCACAACAACAACGATAAAAGAAATTCAATTACCTTAATCAAAGCACCGAGATTTTGCGTATGCAATCGAGTGATTTGTTTATTTCTTGTTTTGCTCTCTGTCTTGCTTTTTGTTTTCTTTTTGGTGATAGTTTTGTTAGCCTCTGGAACAATCGGACCACAACAAGATGGAAAAAACCAAATGGTACACGGTAAGTTTTTTACTTTTTTTGATTTTTAAAAAAACTAACAGCACCATTACGTGCACAAAACTGCATTGATTCCTAGTTAACAATATAGCTACCAGAAGAACATAGAATTTGACGTTTTGTCACCGCTCTGAAGCTTTGTCTTGTCGGTTTACCGTGTCAAAACACTACACAAAACAGGTTATGTGCAAAATTTACTCATCAAAACCACCTTAAATTTTACAAAATTTGACATTACATTAGCAATTAAGCTGAGAGTTAAAACATGCCCAGACTTGTAATGTTTAATCAACGGCTCATTCTTTGCGGCTAAGTTCATTTGATATATTTACCTGACACGTCATAGGACACCTACTGCGGCTCTTTCTTCATAAAATTCGAACGTCTCTTGGCAATCAAAGCGATAAATATCTTAGGGTTTAGGGTTTGAAATTGGAAATATTGCAATAAACAGTCCTTTTATTTCCCTACTTTTTTTAAGTCCGAGAAAAATATAAAATATAGATTTTCTTCATGGCTAGTGCTTTTGTACGGTATTTACGCACGCGTTTGTTTTCACAAAACGAACGAGCGTGGCTTTGCGAGCGAATGAGTTTTGTGAAAACAAACGCGTGCGTAAATACCGTACAAAAGCACTTGCCATGTCGAAGTTTGTTTATTATATAGACATGTTGAGTTTTCTAAAGTTTTATTAAGATCTAATTCTTTCTGGAAAATCAAAAAAATTACAAAACGTGCTATTGAGTTTGAAGTCAGAAATAAGCTAAGCTTAAAACTCGCGTTGAAGTTAAATAAAATCTTATTCTAAAAATAAAATCCTATAAAAAAGGGATGTAATACACAACGCCCAATAAATTATTATTGATGGTACAATAGCTGATACAATAGTCTGGCAAAAAACTGCATAAACAGCATGATAAAGTTTAAAAAAGAGTCTCAATGTCACAGCCGCGAAGACGAACCTATCTATAATCTAAAATTGTGGCGGACTATTATCATCATCTGATGAATCTATTATACGTTTAATACGTTTGTACCTTTGATCTTCTGTACGATTAGTAGCTGTAGATGGCACAATATTGATGGTAGAATTTTCTCCATGTAAAGTAGCGCCCTAATAAAACAAGCCTTTTACTGTCGAGGTGGAACTTTCAGTGTTGCGTCGTTTTTGTCGAGGATCGTGTCGCAGTTTCAGTTTCCGTAGCAATCGCTGTAGCTGTTGAACCACTAACATTACTACTGAAAATCCGTGACATTGTTGCTCTTGTGATACGTGACTGTAGTTATTGATACTCAGGACATTTCTGTGACCTGAAAGCTGCTTTATGTGGCATGACGGAATATGGTTGTTATTCAGCGTTTGAACCATTCGCTTTCGCGCGCTGTGAATTGCGAGCCTGGCACTTCCAAGCTTGGCTTATTCAGCCATTGTTTTCATCAAACTGTTCAGTTTATTAATGCCCATTGAGTTCGCTTTAAACCAGCTTTTATCAGGATTGTTTTTGGTATGGCTCACTCCAAGATAAAACGGTAATTCTGGCTGATTCATGCAGTCCGGTCTTTTTTCAGAAAATGTTTTGTAACAGCAACAGGATTCGGTTCTTTCGCGTGGTAAACCTGGAGTGGCATAAGATTTTGGTGCTATGGAACGAATGTTTCGAGGTTCAGCCCCGGTCCTTGTCTTGGTCAGTCTCTCAGAATACTGTAGATATTCAGTTCCATCCGCATCTTTCAGCGCAGCCGCGAAGTCCAAAGTGTACAGAGCTGAGTAGCCAAAGTGTGCTAACCAAAGATTCAGCATTTGAAATTCACAGGAGATTTGTTTTAATAGAGAATATCTATCTCAGTGTCCGACAATGCTCGGGCTGCATTAGGTTTGTTGCCTTCCTCATCCTTTTTAAGCTGCTTGCTTTTTGCCTCGATGAATTCTCTCAGGTGTCGATATCCTGTTGAATCAATTTAGCCCCTTCTGTTAAATAAGCCCATCGATCTGTAATAGGCCTCCCTTTAAACTGCTTAAAAACAATACCCCCCCCCCCTCACCCCTCAACGAGGGGGAAACAAATATATTAACATGCAAAACTGTCGTAATGTTAGGTTGTAATCGATGTTAGTCTGTATGTGTTTTTAAAACGCTTTCAACAAAAAATATGTATATACTTATCATTGTTGCAGCAGCAATCAAAAATGAATTTTCAAACCAATCGGAGACGACCACACCCAGACCTGACGACCGCGGGACAACCATGATGACCCCAATAGCACCGTTGAATCCCACAACTGGTAAGAAATTGCAACAAAGTAATTGTAATGAAAGCATGGAAACACGTATAAAACTAACAAACAATTAGGGGCGGCTAGTGGGTATATGTTAACTACTGGAGGTGAATAGATCTCGCGAAAGCGGCGAGGTGGATATACTTGGCTTTCCTCGACACTGAGGTGAAAAATCACATACCAGCGAATCAGTGAGAAACAAGCAAGACTCTTATCTCTGCAAGAAAGCGAGGCGGCACAATTTACTATTCCAAAAGTAACTTACGGCTTAATCGGAAGTCCACTTGTTCAAAAACTCGTCGTACAAGACTTTCAACTGTTTTGTTGAAACCCTGAGCAAAAAGGTTGAAATTGCACCAAAAGTTCCTATAAGGTTGCTCACAATGGAAACTCAGTTAAGAGTTGCACTTGTATACGAAGCCGACGAGCTTGATGGATATCAACACTCTTCAGCAAAACAAGAGGTAAAGAGCTTGGTTCGTGGAATCCCATTTTCTTGCTTGGCCATCGGGGACGGGAGAAACAGACAGCCAAGAAGAAGTAAATGCATGTAAAACAACCGGACCTTGCACTTGGAAAGCTTCCTCTATGTCTCATTCATGGCACGTGTCAAAATTAACCTTTAAACTGTCAGTTCACCTTTAACTTCAATTCTGGTCCCACAAGCGATTAGTAAACTCTGACTCTATCTTTTGTTTGCCGTTTGTCAGAACACACGGAACATATTTTTGCAAATTGCAAACTATGAGCTTCTGAAGTTTGAACAAAGTAGCGAACAAAATTGACAACATGTTGATCTCGTTCTTGGCTTCAGTCTCGCGCGTCTTGCAATATGCGCGCGGTAGCTTGGTGAAAACGGATTTTCTTAATTTTTCTATCCTTTTTTTGAAAGAAAAGCAAATTCTCACTGATTCGCTGATGTAATTATTCACCTCAATATCTTGTCTATTCATCCCCACTTCGATGAATAATTAACATTTATTCTACTTCCATTGAGGTGGATAGTGGCAGAATATCTACTCCTACTTTTAAAGGGGCGCTCATCAAAGTCTCTTAACAAACGGTCTGATCTTTTCAACAAATGCCGCCATGTAACTTAATACTGTCTTGTACAAACCGTCCGTTAAAAATCGAATAATAAAAGCTAATCTGTCAGTTGCCTGATGATCGCGAAAGCGTGAAACTCAGAG
>JAOBAT010071512.1:0-21764 GCA_026413305.1 Hydrozoanthus tunicans | reverse complement strand
TTTCACTAAAGTTATTGTTGGAGTAATGATTTTCGTCTTAAAAAACATTTGCTAATGAAGTTTGAAGTGTACATCAATGTTTCTCTTAAGTCTTTAAGTATCACAGGAGAAAAACATATGGTTTTCATCTTCAATATCATTATGGTTATATAGTTTACATATTCATTCTGCGCGGGGAACTATTGGTCGATTGTATCTCAAAGTTTCCACTGCAAAATTGTGATTGCTGGTTCGAAATTTTGTATAATCATGCTTTGTAGTTGTTACTGGAATTACATCAGTATAGTACAGTATTACAGTAGTACTATTACTACTACTACTACTGCTACTACTACTACTACAAAAAAAAAAAAAAATAATAATAATAATATCAATAATAATAATAATAATAATAATAATTGGACAAGATTCATTCATTTATAGTTCCGGTTCTCCAGACTGCCCCTCACTGAACTACATCCAATTTCACAGACATCCCAAGCCTTGCATTTAGCAAGTTAGACACATAACCAAGGCAGCTATGACCTTTTCTGTGACCATTTTCAGTATTGTGATAAACTGTACAGCCTCGATCTTTTTTCTATTTGACGCTAGAACGACTTTATGGACGAACTGCCATATCCTGCCGCGCGAAAACATGCGGGAGGGGGAGTGGGTTGGGGTTTTGTAACCATACTAGTTCTTACTGAAGCTTCAAAAATTTCAACTCACCATAAGAATAAACGTTGCTACAAATTCAGACAACGCTTCGCGCATCAGTGGCGGTAGTTTTGCTTTGGTTGAAACTTTTTCGGCCATTTTAGTTCAGTCGGCAGTAACTGGCTCCTCTTAAGAACAATGACAGCAACAAATAGTATTAACAATTATCGCCAAGGAGCTAATTAAAAGCATACAATAAAATCTAAAGCTGACATATAAAACATGATTATCAAATTTTCCCTCCTTTCCAGCTGCACCTTGATCGCCATAACTCAATCACTCTTCTAAACATTCTTATATTCTCATGGTCCTGTCGCTGCGCCTTATTTAGTCACAGCCAAACTGTTTGTAATAAAAATCTTATCTCTGACTCTGAGTGGTTTTCAAAAATTTCATTCAATATCATTTTGTTTGCTCTTGCCGCTTGCACCTCATTAACTATCAATATTTTTTGGGCGTAACAAAAATTTCAAGTCACTTATTAAAAATATTGCCGCTTGCAGCACTGCATTGACTATCAATATTCTTTCGCGCGTAACAAAACCTTTCAAGTCACTTACAAAAAATATTGCCGCTTGCAGCACCGCATTGACTATCAATATTCTTTCGCGCGTAACAAAATTAAACCTTTCAAGTCACTTGCCCAAAATATATGGCCGCTTGCAGCTCCGCATTGACTATCGTCATCGACAGTTTTTCGCGCGTAACAAAACCTTTCAAGTCACTCATAAAAGTGTACGACACGAAGAGTTGAAACATGACATATACACCGCTGAAAGCGAAATCCATTCCCCGGCCAAAAGTCTCATTAGGCTGGCTCTTAGCTTATCGTCCCCGGTTTCCTTATTTTTACTCGGCCGAGAGTCTTTCTCTCCCCCTGGAGAATGACTTAAATCTACCGGAGATAAGCCCGCAGCAGAAATGGTACTCATTTTTACAGCTTAGTCGACCGCACTGATCAAGTCGGGTAAGAGTCTTTTTCAAGGACCGACAACCTGAACGAGGCTCGAACTCGCGACCCTAGGATTACGAGTCGAACGCGCTAACCAATCGATCACTGCGTAAACTTCGTAAAAATTTTTGAAATATTTTCTTCTCAGTAAACAAGTTCTAATCTTGTTAAGCGTACCAGGTAAAAAGGGGAAAAATGGCCACTTCAAATTCCTTCCTAGAAACAGTAACATGCTGAAAATGTAGGGTATGTTATATGTTTCAGCAATAAGGTCGGGCGATTAAAAAGTGCAAAGTCGGCACTCAATAATACTATTTCGTTTGAACTCCCTTATTTTCAGAAAAACAAATAAACAAAACGTCGTTTATTTCTGGCTGGAGCTGTAGATTTTTGCATGGGTTGATTTTATCAAGGTGTGTGCTTTAAATAATACCTTGGTGCTGTTCAGCTGCTTTGTACTTCTTGTGTGTGTAACTTGTGTGTTCCTTTGCGAAATTCGTATACATGTTGCCAAAGAAATGAAAATTAGGCTTACCTGTAGTACATTGAATCTTTCCCTGCTTAGATTAAGAATTTGGAAGTTCACGCAAGTAGACTTATGTCATAACAAAACGAAACGAATGACATACTTTGACCCGCCAGTTAACCCCTAGCTAGTATTTTCGTCTTCTGCTCTTTTCTTTTAAGTCGAAGGAGCCGCACTTTGTTTTGGTAGAAAGTGCTATTAAAGCTCAATTAATCAAAAGATCTGATAGTTACTGAGCAGCTCAAAAGAGTTTTTTTTTGTAAAATTTAGTGTGTTTTCGAGAGTTTGATTATGCCCGGTGCTATGCTTAAAAGTGACTCAACTTTAGCTTTGGTCGAAGCATTTGACATGCAGGTTTACTTTGTCACGAATCTTGAATATTTTTTTACACTCTATTCTAATTTTCACGATGTGTTTATTTACAATACTTTACTGATGAAGCTGTAAAATCTGTGAGGAATTAAGATTTTTTGAGTTTGCTGTGTATGCGGGCTTCGCGGGTTTTGGCTTCGGCTTAAAAACACGCTAAATTATAGCCCACGACAGTTTAGACTGCAATATTTGTTCAGGTAAAAACACTCTGGAATGGCATTTAAAGCTAGCCATATGGAGACCATATTCTTTTGAAGAAATGATTCTAAGCAATAAACGTATCTTTTTGAAAGCAAGGCAAGACTTTATTGAGATAGAACCAACAGATATTTAGCCGAACATAGAGCAGAACAAAATGTCAACTTTGCCTGGAAGCTCTGCACATCATTCTCGTCACGGCAAACACTTCTGTTATGACTTTCGTCAAAAAGCCGGATTGGAGCATATTAAACTACGGCACGTTTCAAAGGCTATCTACCACACTAAAATAAACTTGAGTATTAATAATGTTTCATGTTGGATAAGAACGCAAATGTTACAGGCTTAGTGGATGGAGCCGAGGAGCTGTCACTAAATCTGTTTTCATGCGACGCCAACTTAAGCTTTACGCGGCACTTAAAGAGTTTGGTGTAAAAAGGCAACTGAACATACATCGCTTACCTTAACTGCAAATGATTCAACTTTAGAAGCCCGTGTTTTGGATTGAAAAACAATTTGTTCTCAAAAGGCTGTAAACGTTACATTTGCGGTCCTCAAAATGAATGTTGTAGAGTGTAATGTTTACCAACCTTTGGGCACGTAAGGCATTAAGCCGATGAGAGATGGGCCAGTTACATTCAAAGTATGCAAATCGAGTGTCATTAACGGCTAGTCAAGTGTAATGACACTCGCCAGGAGAGTGTCGTTTAGCTACTGGCGTCTGTTTGAAGAAGCTCTATTAATGCATCAAAAGTAGATAGTATACCCTTGTTGGAAAAGTAAAAAAAAAAATTGATCGTGCATGGTCAAGAATTGATTTCCTTTGCCAGGGACAACAAAAGTTACCAAGTACTGTTTTGTTAATAGTTGTCAAATCTTTGATCTAAACACTGTACCCTGCACGGTTAAGCCGCAGAATTCTGATTCTTAAAGTGCATATAACACTAACATTTTGCTTTGGATCAAGTCATTTCATATACATTTTTAAGTAAGTAAAAAATTTTGAAATTTGGTCAAATTGTTTTTTTTTCTACAGTTGCTCAAACTAGCAAAATGTTCAGACATCTTTGTTCACGTCGTCATTCCCGACTTGTGATATTGATCAAACGAGATCTTTTCTAAACATAAAGGGGCAAAAGAACTGAATGAGGAATTGGATTGTACTTCTGAGTCAAAAATCTCTGATTCATACACGTCCAACTTGCTGTGCTTTGATCCAGAGATTTCCGGGAATGACGTCATAACCCAATCCCTCTAAAACGCGGACGTGAACCAACAAAACTTGAACTTCAAATGTGTTTAAAAAATCGAGAATACAACCGAGTTCAAAAATTTGTTCTTAAATGTCATTAGTTCCCAAACACTTTAAGTGGTTACAAAATTGTTTATTTATTGTTATAGACACTTTAAGGGCACCAGCGACCCCTTACTCTGTGCAGACGCTAAAATATATATATAGAAATTAAGCGACTATGCGTAGATTATTGACCCCTATAGCCAGGTGTTTTCACCTTTCCCTTCTCTAAGTTCCCCCCATCCTAATCAATCCCTAACCTCTCACTCCTCCTCCAAGTCAACTTCCTCTCCCCCTTTCACGTAGACCCTTCTTCCCACAGTCTCCTCCCCATCATCAACAAACCCGTACCCCCACCCCCTCCCCCCTCTTCCTCACAGTGTCACTAAAAATAATGCACGCTCTCTCCATTTTCAGAGAGAATCGACCAAAAATGAGCAAGTACGTACGGTGGAAAGTTCATGTGCTTAGTATGTGCGATTTGTTGATGGTGCACTGTTTTCCTATTGAAAGATATCGCCTTATCTCTGTGTATACACTTTTGGTGTAAAAAAGTTCAGAACTTCCATCTGAATATAAAAAAATGCAACCAAGTTCAAAAATTGGTCCTGCCATACTGGGCCTGATTGAGCCGGATGAAATACAGGCAACCTTTGATTTCTATTTCAGAAATAATTAGTTTTTCTTAGCTTTTTGACCAAGAAACTGGCCCAGTAAGCGCTAACTGTATCAACAAATTTAATTAGAACACAGCCACAGGCTGAAAAATTTATCGCTAAAGGCAGCAGATTTAGAAAAAATGCAAATTTGTCTGAATAAAGAACGAGATTTTGGCAACTTTTCCACCTCTACTCCTCATTTAGAAGAATCTATCCACTCATGAAGTAAAAAACTTATTCATTTCGTAAGCACTAATTAACGTTGAGGCAGTTGAAGTTCAGCTGCTTAGCGCAATAGGTTTTCCTTTTAGAGTTACTGACTTTTATTAAGTACAATGTACAAGTTTTGTAAGTACCAAAAAATGGGCTGAAGTTCACCAGAAACGGTTAGTTTTATTTACCATTCCATGCACTGGCCATTTTAACTCTTTGATAATTTCGCCGCTCATTGTGTGTCTGAAAGCGCGATGGCCGCTAATGGCGAGCAGTTGAACTCGGCGATATAGATTCAAGCAAGTTCCAAAAAAACCCAAAAACCAATTTCGTACTTGCGCAAAAACTGCTCTCGGAAAAGTAAAACAAAATTTGGTTTTGGGATTTTTGAGTACCACTATTGGCGGCTGGATGCAAATGAAGCAATTTTTTTCTCTCAAATGATCTTTTTTACCGCTACACTATTAAAGTTTAGCACTTAAACGATGTCTTAATAAAGAGAAATTACGTTCAGTAAGTAAAGATTTGCCATCGTTGGGTATTTTGATTTTAATGCCCTTGAAAGTGAAACCATTATGTTACTTAAGAAATTTTTACGTCATTCAGCTGTAGCATTTTGCCTTAAAACTATTTGTTTTTTATGACAGCTTTTCGCACAGTTACTTTAAGTTACAGAATAAATCAACCCCGAGCTCTTTCTTACCTATGTAAATTACTTTTTTGATTTTTTGATTATATTTTTTGTTGAGACACCTCACAGCAAGACTATGTGATACTAGCTACTGTAAAGTTTCATAGCAAAAAGATACAAACTATAGGGCATTCTAAAATACTGAACACTGTAGCCGTTTCATGCACTATATGGCGTTGGTGTGAATACAGGAAGGCAGAGCGTTAAAAAGAACGCAGTCATATTCAGGTAAGGAACGAAACAAGACAGCAATCAGTTGAATAAACGATTTTACTGTCTGTTATACTGTTTACATCCTTTAATTTACTCAAAGCTGTACTGCTTTATAAATTTCTGCTTTCTCATTCCATTTAGGCATCGAATTTGATTTTTCTGATATTGCTGATAACGTTTTTGTAAAATTTTGTTATTAGTTTCAGTAAAATATATAGCAGCTCAAAATGAATAGTTGCTTTCAGATTTAAATTTTGTATTTAAGTTATAGATTTGATTTTTGTTTAGGCGATATCAAGAAGCTACTTTGTAGAACGTTCTATAACAATATTTAGAAATGAGGCAAAGAATAACATGTGAGACAAACCTAGTAGTGAAAAATGCAGGATTGATAGAGAGACGCTAATTCATATCGCTTGTAACAAGTGTTCAACGTTCATGCAAATAAAGTCCACAGCTGAAAAAGCGACAGTTTTTCAGTTTTCTTTTAGAAAAAGTTATAAAACAAATAGATTTAAAAAAAATCGTTTAAGGGCTGAGGCAATCTCGACTCTTCCAATTTTTCGCCAAATAAAAACGACATTATGAGTAAAACATGTACCCACGTTGTTCGTGATATACCGAGACCTTTGTTACTGTATGTTTGCCGTCTTTCCGCGACGGTAAACATTTATCACTCACAGAAATTGGAAGCTAATCTGTTTGTAGTTATAAAGTGCAAGTATAAATGAATTGCTTTTCATAGCTCAGGAAAGAAAAATTGTAAACTTTCAAGTGATTTTATATCATCGAACGTGTTGTTAATCTCAACACTGCCGTACTTTTTAATTTGAGCTTTGCCCGTGCCCGTGCCCGTTGCATAAAGAAATATATGGCGCCATATTGTCTTTCGTGATGCTTACAGGCAATAAAACATCTAACTCATTTTCGGCTCAACTTTTCGTCACTGGCACTGTCGCCGCTCCGCCCTGTCGAAACTCGCCCTTCACAAAATCCAGTTACATGTCGGGGCAAAATGGATTGTTGCGTGAGATTAGTGGATTTCTTGTTTGCCAAAGAAACAAAAAATCCGAAAAGGGGTTAATCGTGGATTGTGTTCTGCGAAAGAAACAAAAGTTTTCCTACCAAGACAGCATGATTCGGACTTTATTTCGGCGTGAAGACCGCTTGCCATATGAATTAATACAACACACTATACGTTGGTAACTTGTGCTTGCATGCTGTAGTCTTCATCATTAGAGACTTTAAAGTCCCATCAAGCTTATTTTTTTTAAATTTCAGATGAAAAGTTGAACCCTTTAGTAATAGTAATTTTTGAAAATAAAACTTTTTCTCGCCGTTCCTGTTACATTTTTTAGACTTGAAGCGTGCAATGATGACGTAGCAGGAGGCATATGACGTCGCACGAGGCATAAAGCAGAAACAATCTTTTTTATCTCAAAAAAGTTCAATTCTGGCTACAATAGTCACATTGTTAAAACTTTGATAAATGAATTGTTCCCTTGCAATTGTTTGAAATAAAATTTTATGACATTTTTAACAGAAATGAAAATCACATAACTCACTGCTGCAACGTCACAGGTTACCAGTCCCCGGCTGCTCGGTCAAAATTTACATTCCAATCTTTTCTTGATTAAAAAGCATACTTAGGCGTGGAAATTTCCTTTAGTTTTACGAATTTTGAGTTCACAGATAACAACAGTTTTAATTCAAAAAATAAAGAATTAAGCTTGATAGAGACTTTAAGCAACGAGAATAGTAAATACAATAGCTGCACGTTGGAATGCCTTGTCACCTGCATGCTGTCGTCGTGAAAATTAAAATGTGAAAAGCTCAGCTGAGCTTTTGAAATTTTTGTGACTAAGAGACGACCTACAGATAATTTAGTCAATCTTCTATTGCCTTTAAGAAAAATATTTCCATCGTTTTCTATTCACAAAGCGTAACTCGGGCAAAAGGGAAAGCAAGCTATAACCCGTACGTGGTCGAAAAGTGCAAGTGCAGTGTTATTTTGTAAGCCGTCGTTAATTTATATCTGAAACTCCTATAATACAAAGCGAAAAGCTAATAAATTCCGCTCATTTGTTACACATACCTTTCTACATTTATATGCTATGTGCAACTGCTTGATATTTTTGTGTTGTGACGATAAGACACGACATACCAAACATGCCAATATTTAATCATATGGATATACATCAATGTTTCACCATGTACACGCTTTTTTTATAAAAACAGTAAATTTGACCGAGGCTCATTGTTCTAAATTTATTTGGCGGTTTCAGCCTCAAATTGTTCTTAAAATGTTCTTATTTCTATGTATGTTCAAATCGAAGAAAAACTAAGCCAAAAGTGTTGCATTGTTTATGACTGCATTGAAAAACGAATTTGGTCAATTCATCCCTGCGAATTTATCGTGGATTCGCCGACATTTTCCCTGAGACGATTACCAGTGATTATAAATTGCGAAGCATTTCTTGCATGTTTGTTCTTTAAAGTTCAGTTAAAGATCGAGGTTCAGTAAAATTTTCAAAAAGAATTAGCTATCGAGCCCGAGCCTCAACTCGTTCTTAAATTGTTCTTAAATTTTGGCCAATCTGATCCTCGTTGTTTTTATAAAGTTGTTCTTATAAAACAAAAAGTGTAGTTAACATTTTCAGTCGGATAGAGATACGTGATATAACGAGGCTCAAAATTAACGCGTGTGATTGGCTGATGAATATTAATTTTACACTTCAATGGCTTTTCCTGAAGATGCTCAAAGCATTCGACGCCTTTCAGTTTTTGTCGCTGCTGCCATTCAACTCATCTGGCGGAAAATGGTTTTTAATCAATGAACATAGACAGGGCTTACAAAAGACTTGTTTAACTTCAGCGAGCTGACAAAAAAAGATAGAAATTACATAAAGGAATGGCCGCAAAATCCGGAGGTAAGCCATTGATTTGAAATTTGAAAATATTCCAGGTGTGATGGGTTGTGCAACTGTCAAAAGCGGCAATTTAAGTTTTAACTCGTACTTTCTTAACTTTCTTGTCTATTTCTCGTATCTCTAATTCCTAGGGAAAAGTGCTCTAATATATTGTTCAGTTAGCTGTTTGCTTTGTAACTATTCCTGTGGAGGAGTTGAGCGGTTTTCCCTATCGTGTTACATAGCAAGTCATTCATTCGTCGTTTTCACGCACTCCCTAGAGACGCTAAAGACAAAAGACGAAGCGGGCATGTTGATATCCTAAATTATCAAATGCAAAATTCTTCCGTTTAAGGGAACCAACATGTCCGCCATGACGTCAGGTTGAAAACGAGTATTTCTCAAATTCAATAAATATTCATGCGATTTCAGACCTATCAGGGAGCCGGATTTGGTCAAGTAGATGGGTCTTGAAACCCCGTCAAACACTCGTTTGAGTGAATGAACCAATTTCAAACTCTAGGGATGAAGTTGTTCTCAATGTGTGGTTCCAGAAACTGTCCATATCCCCCCCCCCCCCTCATGGAAGGTTATTGGAAATTCCAGTTGGTTAGGGGGGGAGGTGGAGGAGATCTAGAGGTACAATTTGCCAAGGGCTGTGGGGAGGTGAGAAAAGTAATTTACTTCCAAAGGGTTCCTACCATTATCGCATTTACAATCTGATAAATCAACGAATCGATGAACTCCAGTATATTTGGTGTACTCAAATGCAATTAGCACGTTTAGTGGACATTTCTGAGGCATGCACTTAGAACTTACCTTCAAGTAATTCTTTTGCGTCGTGAAAGCGGTTTCTTCCCAATAAAGACGATTAAGTTTCCAGAAACAGGAAAAAATAACTTCAGTTTCATTTTAAACAGTTCACTTTGTTTTTTATCCGTTATTTCAAACTAATTTTTCCAATCTATCCCAAGGCAAAAGACACAAGGTCCAAAATTTTTATTTATGTTCAACCAAACTATGACAAAAAAAGTCAAATGATACAAAATATAAAGTGTATGACCTAAATTAACCGAACAGTAACTGTGTTAGACGAAAACTTTGATGCAAATAATGAGTTTCGCTAATATTTGCATGCATTTCAGAAATATGGTGTCCGTTTCTTCGACATCTGGACCGCGTGCCGCAACTTAAATTATGTTAGTTGTAATCCTTGAAAAGGCTTTCTGGCTCTACTGTTAATTTCTTCTTTGCATAAGGTTTTTGGCTCTCTAAACCTAACCTGAAAAAGGAAGCTCCTAGTCTTCGCTCATAGTTGGACGCCAAATCCCGCACTACAACATATAAAAATTAATGGTGCATGTAACTGATGTAAGACTGTATAATTTCCTGTTGTTGTGATTGAGAAGCAATATAAAATGTACTTCGTAAGTTCATCACTTCTATATTGTGTAATGGGCATTTTTCCTGAAGCATCAAGCTGATTAATGAACAATGCAATCAACACGTACATTTTGATCGATTGAGATGTCATTTCAATATTTCATACTTCTCGTTTGGTATCCGGGGTTCCAAACACCTCGAAACAATAAAAGCACATGTCGACGTGTGTTCATAGCTTCTCGCTGTTTGGAACCCCAATTCAAAAACGAAGTATTAGTATTTGAAATATTACTTCAATCATTTTCTCAATCTTTATTTGCTTTTTAATAAAAAAGAAAGTAAATAATTTTCTGTCCGGAGAGTGTAACTGGGAGAAAATAAAAGGAAACTCACTAGCAATACGCAGTAGAAAAATACAAACCAGAAGTGTGTTTTGTAATCGTCGTCACGTTGTTGTTGTCACCGTTGCTGGGCCAACAAGCACATAGTACGTCATTGTTGACAATAATACACGTCATGGTTTTTCTTTTTCATAAAGATCATTTTCTCTTTTTTACTTTGCGCGTTCTGTTTTTTGAACGAACCAAGATATAGGGTTCCTCAATGAAAGTTAACAAAGATTCAGCACGTTTTATGAGCAATCTCCAAAAAAGAATTTTGAGCGTTTTACCGTTTAATTTTTAGGTACGAATGTCTGCAGGTGGGTCATATTAGGCATATAAACGTCTAACTAATGAACATGTGATGTTGTTGTCGCCTTTATATTGCTTAAGGTCTCTAGTGTGGCTGAGGTTGTCATCAGAATAACAACAAGTTATATCCACCAAGGATTTGTTTTTTCTCTCGACAGTCGGGCAAAAGAACGTGACAAGAACAGAACTACAACTACAATCTACAAGGTTAGTTTCAACACCAACAAGATCAAAACTTTATTAGCACCTTTTTGAACAAAAAATGGGGGAAATAGGTAAGATATCGGGCAGGATTGAATGCCGGTCACCCATGATAACCGTAAGATCTAATGTAGACAGACGGCCATTAGAGAAAGTATAGTTGAATGATGTATAGGTTCAGGAGATCAGCAAGAGTTCTTTATAAATGTTTTAATTAAATTAAAGGTACACAACAAAAACACACTGAAAAAACATAATTTATAAATTTATTTATAAATAGTTCTAAGCAAAATCTTCGAAAATAACAGAACCTTGTTTAGGTTAAAGGCTAATAAGCTTTCAATCTAAATTGACGATATAACTAATGCAAAAGTATAAAAAAGCATGGTTCTCAATTGGACAGCGCATCGCTCGAAAAAGCATCAACGTTATTCAAATTCGGTCTCAGAAATTCCTAATAACCGAACATTAATTTTTAAAAATATAGCTCAACATTTTCTTGAAACAAAAATAGTTTTCTCGTTAACTAAGATTATGGTTTACAACTTCAAAATGTTAAGCAATTATCCCCTGAAGTGGATATGACTAGTTGTGGATATTTACCAAGACGCGAAGCAGCGAGTTAAACATCTATCGCTAAACACCGACACTGAGAGAGTTGATTGTTTTAGATTACGCCAAATCAGTCGAATAAATTCAGGTGAGAGTTGGTGAACGGCAAGTTTGAACCAAACTTATCAATATTAAACTTTCAAACGCAAGAAAGAAAAGCCCGCGTTCACTTCAATCGTTGTACTTTTTCGTTGAGATTTCGGGGTAAAACAACTTTTATCCTACTTTTGAACACATCCATCTCAAATTTAGTGGCTCTTTTGGTGTTTAAAGGGAGTGGCTGAATCGTTTATTTCCTTAATTTCCTCTTTCGAGATTGTCGCGAAATGAGTCGCCATTTTGACAGCTTTCTCAAAACAGAGAATATCCTTGGATGTTTACTATTTCAGGAACCAATCATAGCGCACGAAGAAAGCTATTCACTGATTTGATATATACTAAAATTTGATAGAGTCTTGATTTGGGTCATCGTGGATAGTTCAGTGTTTCATCTTCTCAGTAGCCGTTGATCTTTTTTCCAAAAAAAAGAAGATCAAAGGCTTAAAGATGATAAACTAAAAAAAAACGAGTGATCACGTATGAGAAGCAGCAAATTTATCAACATGCAGATAATATCAAACTTTTTATCTTTCTGTATATATCTGAAGGAGTAATACCAATTCGTTTTGAGTTGGATGGTTATTGACATAAGTTAAGAAAAATTGTAGCGGATATCTTTGATGTTAAGCACATATCAATATTTACCTGGTTCACATCCCAGGCATTAAAAGATTATTAAAAAAGGAAATCTCGGTCGCTAGAATTACATGGTACGAAATATAGTTTACCACTTTGAACATCTGCTGTCATTTTGAAAGTCCAGTCAAATGACTCTTGAGCGAGTTTGATAGCTTCTGGTTAGCCCTATGATTTGGCATGAAGCTTATCTGACATTTGGTTGAATTTAGATTTTGAATATTTTACAAGTTGACAAGTAATGAAGGACTGCTAGGCATAAACAAGATAGGGAATGAATTATTGATTATTCCTAAAGGCAATCCTGATAAAGTTTGCACAGCAACATCAAACTAACCTTTGTTAACAACAAGACACGAAAAAAACATACAAAAGTTAAAAGGAAACTGGTGAAATTTGTTATCAATCAAGTGTGTTTACGAGACTAGATTCGATTGAGTACCGAGTCTCCATTCTTAGCTACCTACGAGGGAGTCGCGAATCCAGGGCTTCGCCCTTTTGTGGTAAGCATCTTCGAGTCTTCCTGTTTCTTGATTTTAATCGTTACTCAACTGAATTACCTCAAAGCGATTGGTTTAGGAATGGCTTCGCCTAACGGTTAACGATATTGTTACTTATATTTGTAGTTCTATTTTTGACAACGGTTAGTCGGTACGACACGACTGCGCCTCTCCCAAAAACTAGAACTGTGATCTTGTTTAATAGAGTTGAAAACATGTAAAGCCACTCGATTCCTATTCTGAAGCCGTCACTGTTTTACATTATTAAAAGATTTATCAATGCAGTGCTTCAAAGTATCTGATTCTAATTAAAGAGGCTCTTTTTTTGTTCTGCCGAAGAACAACTTAGCTAAAAACAAAGAGCTCCAACGAAAGGTTAACTATCGGGTTCCTTAAAAAGCACCATAAAAAAACTGATCACACGGTGAAGATTCAAAAGTATAAGCTTTTAAAGTATTATAAACTCGCCGTCACACTTTGAAAACAGTTTTATAGAAACTAATTGCACTTCGCCGGAATGAACGACCTCTTTATTTTCTTTCTTGATAGGAATTGCTATTATTTAAGCTTACGTTATATCAGTTTTGTTTTTTAAAAACTAAGTAGCTGTTTAACTTAAAACATCTCTCTAATCTTCAAATGGCCGGCTGGGATGATTTACATAGTACCGATCGTGTTGGGAAAAGTTACAACGCCAATTTAACTATAGTTGTGTAAATTGTCTAGTTCTTTTACGAGTTGATAGCTTCGTTTAACATATATACCTAGTTCACTTCATAAGCCTTTTCCTGATCAGGATCTTTGAGGTTTCCATTTTAACCTTACAAGATGCAAAGAATTGTTGCGCTATCCAAGAAACAAGCATAAATCGGCCCAGGTAACAAAATGTTAAAATATCAAAAAATGACGGCCTATACATCTTTAACACTGAGTAAATCTAAACGCGCTGGCCTGGCCCTCCAATTAATTCCTGTTTGTTTCTAGCCATCTTTGCATAGAAATTTAATTAAAAGCCGCCAATGGCAAATAGAAAAGCACCCGTCAACGCAAAGTGAAAAAGACGACGCAGCTTCAAAGAGTATTTCAAAAAGTTCTGAACTTTAAAGACTTTTTGATACCATTAATTATAGTGAGTCCTAATTGATATTTGTCATTTGATCATGACATCGAGATACAACGATTCTCCTGACAACATGTCAATGAAATGTCTAAAAAACATAAATTTGATTTGACAGTTCTTTAGACTGGTAATTGAATTGGATTGAGAGGCATTGTGAAATTCTACACGTGGCTTCAATATCGTTTGAATACATACGTAGTTTCCGCGCGTTTGTTGAAAGCCTCAAGAATGACTTCAAACCTAAAGTGCAGTATTATCAATTAATAAAATCCATTTTGAAATAACAAAATATAAGTAAGTTTTAATTTATTTATTCGAAACACCAAACAAATTTATTGTTTCTTATTAGACTTTTAAAACCGTTATTTGAAATCACCAGGAATACACATCTGATTTTTATTGAAGTTTAAACCCCTCATTTATAAGCTGTGTATTAATAAATTTGTGAAAGGGACTTAAAATTGATTATGAGTGGCGATCTTGGCCTTTTCTTAATTGCGACTGGTCAACCAACGTTGTGCGAACACAGGCCTAAAATGACGGTCAGTGACGTGATCCAAATTGGGTGAACGAAGAGTAGTGATGCAAGAATACAATTTTGACTAAATTGTATGTACTCGTTAGCTCAAGGAACGGCCGGGAGAAAACGCTATACAAATACAGGAGACAAGGAAATATGGAAACTGAATCGATATTGAAAAGATCGACGTCAGTACCTTTGATAAATTCTGAACAGGAAAATATCTAGAAAAAAGCTCTTTCAAATATGCTTAGCAATGTTCCATTTTTGACCTACTGAAACCTCAATAATTAAATTGCTTTACTTTTCTTTGTATTTCCAACAAGCATGATACAGTAACAATTGAGAAAGTGAGCATAGTCTTAATTGCCAAATAGAGCAGAACTATCTAATGATTGGGTCTAGATTTATAGTCGAGCCCTGAGCTTATGATTTTATTTGTTTCTTTTTTTACTTTGATCCTTTACTTCTGTCTTGTAACCTTTTGTATTTTGGTTTAATATCTGACGCGTTCGGAATTTCATAATAATTAAAACATTTTTGTAATAGATCGCAATTAGATATTTTTTGAACTAAGCTTAAAGCCTTGCATATTTTCCAACTCTTTGTCAATCATCTCTGGAATTGAAAATATCGAGTATTTTTAAGGATCTTGGAATCAACTGTGTTTGTTTGTAAAACATCGTTTGTTCGTTGATGGTATCAATTAATGACGTGTGTTGCACGTCAGGACTGACTTTTTCAACAAAAGTGTTTTTCCCATGTTTTCATGAAAACAAAACTCTTTTCTGTTCCATGTCGATTCATTTTCTATAACTATTCAGTTCAAACTAATACTTCATCATATCCCGATGACAAGACACCATTCTATTTACATCAGTCTAACTTTTTCTTGCATGCATATATGTTCTAACTTTTCTTGCATGTTTTCTTACTCCTTGTAACTTTTCCGTGGGCTTGAGAACATTGCGTGTTTTTGTTCTTGGAATCGATTTCAAGCATATATATAACTGTGTTTGTTTGTAAAACATCATTTATTCGTTGACGTTATCAATTAATGACGCATGCTAATGTTGCACGTCAGGAGATTTTTCGATAAAAGAACTTTTCCATCGGGGACATTTTAGCCATACAAAATTTTGTTTCCGTGAAAACATTGATACTTGTGTATTGTTTTCACAAAAACAAATAAGTATACGATGTATATTTGTTTCCTCTAACTACTCGGTTTAAGTTACAAGACTTGATCATATCTCGACGACATCCATTCAATATGTATTTTTATTTTTTCTGCCGTAAATAGTATTCAGAAGAAAAAAACATTCTCAGTTGTTACCAAGAAGTCGGGTAGGTGCCGGAAACTCTGGTTGGTTTTTCCTTTTTTGTTTCAAAATTGGATCAAAAAATCTTACCAAATAAGCGAATTCCTTGATATATACTTCAACTCCTCCCGATTAATGCCATATACATGCCTTAGGTAAATACCATTTACAGGAATACTCATAAAAGCATCTTAAAGCCCAAAACCTGGAGGCAGCAAAAAAAATGTGTGTTAAAGTGCATATAATGCTGACATTTTTCTTTGAATCAAATCATTTCATATACAATTTAAAGTACTTCTGCTCAAAAAGGTTTTGAAATTTGGTCAAATTGTTATTTTTTCGACAATTGCTCAAATTAGCAAAATTTTAAACAACTTGGTTCACGACCGCGTTTCAGGGACTGGGTTGTGACGTCATTCCCGACTTAAAATGTTGAGCAAATGCGATCTTTTCTAAACACAAAGGGGCAAAAGAATTCAGAACTGCATGAGGAATTGGAATGTACTTCTGAATCAAAAAACTCTTATTCATACGCGTCCATTTTGCTGTGTTTTGAGATCCAGTGATGTCCGGGTATGACGTCATAACCCAGTTCCCCTAAAACACGGTCGTGATCAAACAAACTTGAATTTCAAATGAGTATAAAAAATCGAGAATACGATCGAAATCAAAATTTTGTTTGTCAAATGTCCTTAGTTTCCAAATGCTTTAAGTGGTTACAAAAAATTATTTGTTATTGTTATAAGCACTGTAAGTATGAAGTAAAAATCTGGAATAGTAACATATTAGATATTAGATCTTTTAAATAAAGATGTCAGCGCTGTTATTCTTTTGCTTCCGTGAGTTAAATATTCTCTTTTCCCACAAGATTATTCCAGAACAATCACTGGCCCTTTTGGAAGTAGATGAATTTATTCATGCCTCATAACAAAGCAACATTGGGAATTCCACTTCTATCCCTGAATTAAAACACTATAAAGTGAAAAGTATCGTAACAAATAGATAGTAATACTTTAGATTGTTTTTCTGTTTTAGGTAATTTCCGCCTTAATAACAACACTATTTTTCAGGTTTTAAAGCTCATGACTTTCCAAATGCGCATGCTTTGTAAGAAAGACATATTTTTAGCCTCGAGACAATAACAGTAGTAATTATAACTGTCAAGATAAACGTTGCATAATTCAACTTGAGACAAATACTACAGAGCTAGGCAGTATGTCAAAATATCACTGTACATAGGTTTTTGATAAGTCTAGAAGTTTACCTTTTCCATAAGCCTTACTCTTAGTTATCAGTAAACTACCTTTACTTTGTATTGGAAGCATCTTAGGAACTCAAGTTTTTCTAAAGTCTATTGTATGCGTTGATTATCTTACAAAGCTCCTATATATCGATAGCACATTTAAATATGGTCTTTTCTCTGACATCTTTAACTAGAGGGAAGAAGGATTGGAAGCTACATTTTGTTAAGTTTATGGTTTCTATTATACTATTTAAGTTCAGTTTCAGTTTCCAACGTCTTGCACTATTATATAGTTCAGTTTCTAACTGAAACATTTTTTATGTGTTGTATTCTACGTATAGTTATGGTGTTGGTTGAGCTACAATATACAATATACAGTTTTACCTTTTTTCAGTATTAACAAGCACTCTACTCTGAGTGTTGTTTCATTTAACTTGCATATTTAACAATCTTGTATATCGGCTTATCCTTTATCTTAAGCAAGAGAATGAGGGAGAGAGGTGTAATATATGTATATCTTTTTTCCTACATAAAAATATTTTTAGATTTACTACTACTGTGAAAGTTAAAGGGCACATTATTATAGTTATCTATATATAGTGCCCTATCTCTTTTCGCTTATGAATTCTGTCGTCTACAAACATTATTTCTCTGTAAATTTAAGTAAGAAAAGAGATGAAATAAAATTTTAAAAAAAACAATATACTCAAATTTAAACCGTGCAGAAATGATAAAATGAATTTTACGGAATTCTACGAAGCTTTTTAATGTTCCTTAATGGTTGGCCATTTAGCATTTTGCTCTACTTATATGGTAGTTCGAATTTGATGTAATCAGGCATCTGATTTCAGAATCTCTTTTGTTTACTTAAGGTAATTCCCCAGTTTTGCGTTGCGCATCTTTACTGTGCATGTTAGAAATTTTAAAATGTTTACACATTTTTGTCATGTTCTAGTGAATGTTGAGCTCTCGAAGACATTTCAGAAAAAATAATGCAAAAAAGTAGTTTTTTCATAACATATGGGGCTTTTTGTTTAACTCGGTTCCAGTCTCCTCTCGGAAATGGGGTAAAAAAGCACATGTTTTGCCAGTTTTCCTAGAGTTTCTTCTAAACAAGCACGGGTACCCCACAATTTTTTTTCGTCAATCAGTCAAATTTCAACACGACTCTCTGAAGAGAAAAAAATAGGAAAAATCTGGGTGTTGCAAGTGTGGAAAAATATAAAAAACATAGACAAGAATACACTAGTTTTTTTGAGGTATTAAAATATAGTAACAACAAAAGCACACAAAAATGCCTCCTTACCAAAATTGCTTTTGCTGAAAATAACGAGAAAATCATTCTCCTAATCCATGAGAACTCTTTACGTTATCTTCCTTTATTTCCCTTACGCTCCTTGATGTTATCTTGGTCGACCACAGAAGAAGTTTATGATTCTAATTTCAAGCTTAAAACAACAGAAAAATAGCCCTGGAGGGGTTATTTGTATCAATCATATCTCAAAAGTTAGCCGGGCACACCCCTTTTTTATTCCATTTTTGCAGTTTACATATAATGATTGACAAATGAGGAGAGTTTGACTAAAATCTAGGGCGGGTTCTATTTCGATGGAATAACCTTAAGCTTTTAACATTTATGAATTTTTGCCTTGGCTCTAGAACAACAGCCATGTTATCGTAATACCTTCCGAGTTCTTAGAAAGGAAATAACCGCATTATCATGGCTTTAATCTTGGCCTTTCCTTTTTTAATTTTCTAATCAATCAGCAGAGTCAGATTATTCAAAAAAATAAAATAAACTCACGCTGTTTAAAGGGATGATTCCAGGGTTCGGGATTCAATTCAAAGATTCAAGTATAGTCGATGATGCTCCAGACTTCCGTCTCCTGAAGCTTCGATAGCATAAGCGCTTGTATCTGACGCGTGCGCTCGTATTGAAGCAGTTTGCGTCTTCACAGCTGTTGTTTTGTTTTTTCACCGCCACACTTGTTAAAGCCGAAGGTAAGTCGCACATTATTCCCACGCAATGGCTGCTGTAAAAGATCCAACGTTGATCAAAATTCTTTCAACATTTTTTCAATATTACTTTCTTTTTAATTTAATTTGATCATATTTTTTTACTTATGGATTTGGCCAAATAAGATGTGACGCTTGTTTTACCAAATTACGCCATCCATGAAAATATTCACGGTTTAAAACACGATGTTTTATATAAACCGAAGCAATAGGTTAGCCGAGGCTCATTGTTCTTAATTTTTTGCCGATTTCAGCCTCAAATTTTTCATAAACTGTTCTTATTTCTATGTGTGGTTTATATCGAGTCAAAACCTAAAGCCTAAAGTATTAAAATAAATGCTCTAGATAACGAATTTGATCAATTTATTCTCGCGGTTTATCATGGACTCGATAAGTCATTTTCCCGAGATGATTTCCAACTGTTGTAAACTGCGAGGAATTTCTTAATCTTTTTGTATTGTTCAGCTAAAGATCGGAGCTCAGTAAAGTTTAAAGAGCATTTAGCTATCAAGTCCGAGCCTCAGCCTGTTTTTTAAAAAGTTTTTAAGTTTTTGGCTAATCTGAGCCTCGTTGTTCTTATAAAATCGTAAATCATTGTTGCGCCGTTCAAACTCGCATCAAGGTTTACGATTTTTACTTTTTTTCTATCCTTGTAAAAACTGTTTTGCTGATTTCTGGAATCTCCAAAAATATATTGAAAATGTGCTAGCTGTTCAACTCTATCGACAGATTTTTTTGTCAAGAAAAATGGGAGGATAATTGGCCATTTAGGGTTACAACGTTACAACTGACTTTTACTGCAAATTTGAAGCCCAAAACTAGTCAACACAGACAGTAAATACACAAAACAACAGAAATTTAAAACAGTTCATACTTGAGGATACGTTTAGATATTGTCTGTAGTCAATACAGAAGCTAATTACTTTTTTGCAGTTTTGGTACTCAAATTCGTGGTATATATGCACCCAGTGAATAGGCATGGTGGTGAGGTGTAGATGTAGATTATTGTTGTTACAGATAACAGTTTCATATTACTCATTTGCATGGCGTTTTGATACGTCAAATGTTTCCTTTTTTCCTTTTTTTCCTTTTTTTTTTCGGCTAAAATCCGCCTAGTGGCTCGTTGAAACCGATCAGTCAAGAGAGAAGACACAAGTGTCTAAAAATCTTACGTCGATGCAAACCATTAAGTACGTGTAATGGCCAACATCTTTAACGGCTTGTTCATTTTTTTTGTTTTAGAGCAGAGCAAGCTTGGAGATCAGCTCGTTAAGCACATCCTTTGCGGAAACAAACTTAGCCTTAAGCGATCGGTTTTCCGCTTTCTTTAGGTTTTTGGCTGCAGATGTAACATTTGAAGCCAAGTAAATCTGTTACGCTTCTCAGATTCATCGTAGTCGTGATATCCTTAGTTTACAGCAAGAAGAAAAACGATGCCTTTGGCTTGCAGGAAAACCTTCGTCATCTTGGTGAGTACCCTTTTCTTTTTAATTTTATTCAAGTGGATCAGCCAGAAATCTTTTAACGGTACTCAGAAATAAAGAAACTCTCCGGTCGGACACTTTTCGTCTTCTCAAACATCATTTTTTTATTGTCAGGCGAAATGAATATTCACTGCATAATAACTGCTAGTAGAACACTTCTGACTCAAAAAACCCCACGTGAGAAACAGCAAATTAAACCAACTCTGACCCTGGTCGAAGGGGTTGAAAACGTTTCAACAGAAAAAAGTTGGAAATGTGTTCTATTGGAAACTTCAACCAAACCAAACAAACGTTTAGTTAAAATGATGGATCCCAATAGAATACGATGTAATTATTGTGTGATTTAATTATAAAATGGATGTAACTAGTAAATTTAAGGTTAGACTTTGTGTCAAGTTATTTTGGTTGCAACTTGACACCAAACTTGTTTAATTTTACACGTTTTTTGTAACCATACACGTTTGTTAGATCAAGTGTAAGGTTTTAGACCTAATGGTATATAAAACAAAATTTTTTGATTGTCTAAGAGCAAGGCCGTTTTTAAACACAAAGAAAATAGAGAAAATTATGTAAAAAGTTTACTGAAAACAATCTCGCTGTTGATTTGGCAATAAACAATAAGAGTCAATACCGTTGCAGTCTAGTCGCCACTCTCAATAAACACCGAACAGCAATTAGTGAACGAGTGGGGGTCTTGCACTACAACCGTAATAAGTAACATATTTCACAATGGCGGTGCGCGGGCAAATTCAAAAGGATGAAAGGTCAAACAAATTGCACGGCGTTAATAACACACAAAAATGTATCCATTTTGATTTGCTGATATGGATAAAGATTTAACAAAAGTTTTATTTCAGACCAACAAGGTTTTCTTAAACTTTTAAGTGACTTAATTAAGGTTCCCTCCAATGCAGGCTCTATGCAGTACCTTCATCGCAGCGCTAGTCAACGCTAAAGGTAAGTCGAAGATTATTCCCATGCATTTCAATGTTTTTTTCCCAATAGGCCAAAACGGGTAATGAAGGTTTATATGCAGCCAACGAGGTTACTCATGGTTTAGTAATCGACGATTACGCAAAAAGATGGCGATGTATTCCTTATACATTTACATATATAGATAAGACATATACATTTATAGATAAGACTTTATAAGACTTTATATTCAAAGATTTTTATAGATTATTTGTAGTTATATATGCTTGTAATTATA
>JAOBAT010071501.1:0-21767 GCA_026413305.1 Hydrozoanthus tunicans | reverse complement strand
AAAAATGCAAATTTGTCGGAACCACTCATGACGTCATCAGATGAAAATTTTAAACGTTAGTATCTAAAGAACAAGGAAAGGTTTTAGCAAAATTTTTTCACCGTTGTTCCTCATTTAGTAAGGTCTATCTATTGAAGTTATAAAAGTTTTCACTTTATATGCACTTTAAAAACTGCGCGTGTGAAGGGGCCTTTAAAACCCAACAGTCGAATACCAGACCAAAACCTCCCCCCTCCCCCCAAACAGGCGGCAAAGGTCCACGGGCATGAATACAGAAATGTGTTGTTTAATAATGTTCGTATTGTGGAATTACTTTTTAGGTAGCGGTGGCTTATGAGTCTCCAGAGTGGCGTTTCGCCATCCGCAGAGGAGCCAAAGTTGTTACAGGTAGAGTGTTCTAAAGGTTCAGCAAGCATTATACATAAACACGCTAGATAAAGTACAGAGAATAGAGACACGCTCGTATCTTAAAAGTGTCTCAATTCAATGGAAGTATGTAAAATGAGCCTCGACTCAATGTAGTAACAATGGGCCTAAACTCACAGCCAGTATCTCTACCGATTGCAAGTATGTCAAAGGGGGAGGTGGTTTACAAAGAAAACTTGCCACTAGAAAGCTAGTTGATATATGGTTTGGTGTCCATGACAAATAATGGAGCATCCTATCACGCAAGTACGAATTCTTGACGTTTGATATTGTCAACAGCTAAGGTGCTAATAGTTTTCTGCTTTTAATTTTAGTTTATACGTTTTAAGAAGAAATTGCTCATGAATTAGTCTGAATTTCAATAGAGGTTAACCACACAAATGCAGAAGAGGCATACCGGGCCTTCAAAGCTAACAACTCAATTGAGGGGATGCTGATGGATGCAAATGAAGCAGCAACTAGGAAAGATATTGTTGACAACAGTTCTCTTCGCATCCACAAAATATACGATTTTTCTTCCACATACGGAATAGTTTTAGCCGGAAACTCTAAAAAGTTGTACCACTGTGCAAAGGAGTATATAAAAGCCAACAAAGCAAAGATATTTCGGCGAGTAGCTGAAAGTACAAAAAATGCAAGTTCTACGGTAAGATTTCCAAACAATTTGGTTATGATGCTTTGTTCTTTTTATTCATCTTTGTTTTCAAATTTGACAAAGCTATAAACAAACTCAACTTTTTAGTCACGTGATCTGAATTGGGCAAACAAAGATTGAGTCGAACAATAGTGATGCATTATTTGCCTCAATTTTCAGGAAATGAACACAGTGACAAACTGCCCACATCTCGACCTTTTTATTTTTTTACCTATTGCAGCTATAATAAACGCAAAAAACAACGTCTTTCGGTGTACTGTTTACCGAATTCTGGACACGTGACAGACAGTGACGTTAACAGCGGACTAAGTCTATTACTAAGAGTTTTTTTTTATTTTGAAAGATTTTGCATTCAATGCGTTAGCGTGTGAAACGTTAATTGATAAAGTAGTTATATAAGACATCGTTGGTGCTAACACAAGAGCGTATGTAAAACTAAAACAACTAGATCTAAATTGACGTTTTGGCATCCTCTCGACGCAATTATCAGGAACAAAGAATCTACAGTCAATTGTGCTAAGTTAATATGGAGTTAAAGAACAGACTATCACTTCAAATAACTTAATGCAAAAGAGAAAACGTTCGCCAAGTGAAAATTAGCATACAAGACAAACTGATTCAAAAACACTAGCTAAAACAAAACATTGCCTTAAATAGATATTTTAGCAGAAATCTATTCGCTTTGCACGTTCAATTGCTGTTGCCTTATGAAGAGCATTTCTTTAGTTAAAAATCGAACTTGTTTGTACATTTAACCAAAATCCTGAAAATTATTCCTGATAATGGCATCAAGAGGATGCCAAAACGTTAACTCAAATCTTGTTTTAGTTTTTTATGCTCTTGTGTTAGCAAAACCTTACTGGTTAACAAATATATGAACGTTTGCAAGTCTTTTCTAATCTCTCATGTAAAATAGATTTGTAACCAATCAGAGTGCGCGTTAAATCAGGATTACTTTCTAACACACTTTGTTTCACGCACTAACGTATTCAGTGGCAAAATTTTAAATCTTGTCGTTTTAGTTGATATCTTTGTATAGTACTGTTCTAAAAATCAACTAAACAAACGTTTTTTCCTTATTTAGGTGAGTCCTGTGGCGTACTCAGTTGAGAAAGTCACAGGATTGCTTGATCCTGCATCGAATACTTTTAGGTATATTGTATTTGCTGGGTCAGGAATGGTCGGTTTGGTTGTTACACTTGCCTTGCTTTGGAAAGTAATCAAAATGCTTTTTGTGAAGAATCGTTCACATCCAGGTTAGTAAACAATCAAGTCCTCAAGTTCTTTGGTACCTCTCCCTACGATAATTCTCTCCCTCTCCGTTTTCTTTCTTTCTTTCTTTTCTCTTTTTTTTTCTTTCTTTCTTTCTTTCTTTCTAACCGCTAAAAAACTCGTACTTTCTGTTTTCTTTTCGATAAAGAACGCTAAGACGAGACAACGTTTCGTTGTCATCTCGACAACTTCATCAGGTCATTATTAAACATTAGACTATTTGAAGAATGAAAAATTAATTCTTCAAATTATTGCATACCTTCCTTTGTGTTCAAGCTTGCCTTTTTTTCTTTTTGTCGTAAAGTTCGTTCTCTTATTGTTGTGTCACAGAAGACTAGTTTTTCCAATACTATTAGCAGGTATTGAATTCTTTAGTTTGACTTGATGATGAGATTACAACGAAACGATGTCCCACCTTAAAGTTTTTTATTAAATTATATACCAAGAGTTACGTTTATCAAGCTTTCCGCTTTTTCTTTTAAATCTAGAAACGACAATGGCAAAGAAATACAAGGAGATGTTACGGAAGGAAATGCAACAATTTGTTCAAGATTTTACTGAGAACTTAAAGTACAAGATTTTTGAATTGCAGAAGAGACACAAGTCCCAATGGCAGGCTTATCTTACCAACACTGCAGTGTTGTTGGATACTAAAAAGAAAAAGCATGATAACTCGTATTTTTCTACTTAAACAGATTAATCAAACAAAATTGAGAAACATTATACAAAAAGGGCTTCAAGTTTTTCTTTGGGTTTTTCGCAAATAGTTCTATTCCTTTTTGTCTTTTTTTTTTGTAAACCGGAGCAAGAGAACGGCGTCAACGAATCTTTTGTTACCCCTCCTCCCATTTTTACCATTAAAAGGTTTTTTATATATTTTAGGGTTTTTTTCCGCCTCCCTTGGTTAACAAATAAAGATTTTTAAATCTTAAAAAATTTCTTTAAAAACGTGCAAAACACTAAGAGCCTTTCATTGCAATGTTTTGTAGTTACCAGATTTCAAAGTTTTCAGTGTTTTAGAATTATAATTTTGAAGACGATGGAACTCTTTTTGTTTAGCTTATTAAGCCTAGGCTTAAGATCTCTCTTTGTTTTTATTTATACACGGTAAAATCATCAGTTATAAAATGGAATTTACAGTTAATTAAAATTATAGTCTTAAGCTTAAAAGTCAGTATACATAAACACCAAACTATTGTGTGGGAAGCCAATGAAAGTAATTTATTTGTTTCCAGAATTGGACATTTCAAATTGCCAAATCTAATGCAGTCATGCTGTTCTATCTCGTTTACGAAGGTTAGGTGTGTGTGTGAAGCTCGATATACGCAACTTGGTTTAGCCAGTTTCTCTGCCACACTAATATTGAAAGTTTTAATGTAAGCAAAATAAAGTTGTTCCTACTTAAATACCCGCCATCAACGCCATTGAGGTACACACAGACACACTGCTTTGCATGCTGGCTGATCAGGACACTGTGGTTTTTACACATTATTTACGGTGTGTAGAGTATTTCTTTTTACCGTAAACGCTCTATAAGACTGACCAACACAAACGACACAGTTACCCAGTCAATGAAAAGCCTTGTAGTTTTTAATATTTGTTTTTATTACAGCTTCTTTGGTATTAAGTTCTGTTCCTTTTATGGAAGCATGTTTAATAATGATTACCATCGTAGGGTAGCATTGACAGTCAAAAATTCAAAGCAAAGCTGATTCGATTGTGTGTCTTCTTAGAAAAATCTAGAAATCTTTGTTTAACAAAATGTATTATGCTGCTAATTATTGAAAATTACGATTTAAGTTAACTTGTCGAGCAATTGTTGTAATTTCGCTGCTCTGCCGCCCTTAGAGTTAGAGGTTTTTTAAACTCCAGATGAATTTTCTCGTAAAGACCTTGTTGAATACCAGGCAAACAATTTATACCTTTATTAAAGTTAAACACTTTTTGTCCTAGTGACAACTGCATAGTAGGTAAAATGCAGCAGTTAACAATGTTTTAATCATAACAATTTCCTTGATTCTATACGTCAATCAAACATTGGTGCTGTCCATTCACAATTGATCGCAGTGAACAAAAGTCCAGCCAACCTAGCACAGTAACAAACAAGTTTCTTTTCTCCAAAATTGTAATACAGAAACCGTTATATATTTGTATAGTTGATTCTTTAGAAGGCTAAAGTTTTGAGAAAACTATTCAAGCGTGTTGCCATTGTAAAGTCCGTATTGCCATCGTTGAAGGTTATAATAAGGATTGGTATAAAGAGGTCGCGGTTGATACTGGTATGGCCTTCTCTCAATTTGAAATTTTTTGGTTATAACATCGTCATCCATAAGATCTGTGTTTATTGCAGCGGGCATCGATGGGGGATCCAGCCGTGGAGGGGACGCCTCTACACGAGCCCGCTGTTCTTGCTGGTAAGCGTTGTTTAGCTCATGAACAGCGTTATCAGCCTTCATTACAATATTCTGTCCGTTAGCGTCAAGTTTGTGAAAGTCTTTGTGGTGCGTGATTTTACGTATTAACGTGAGCATGCGCCTCAAGAATGTTGCGTTTGTGCTATGCATGATTTTATCTTTTAATGTATCAAGATTAATTTCAAGATTTTTTGGATTGGCTTGTTTGTCGTCTGCTTGATCTTCATTGTTCGTTACCGGAGTGTTCCCAACAGAGTCCATTTGATCTGCAGCACTGGGGGCGGTTTCTTCAACTGTACCATCAACACTCTCAGTTTTCGAGCTTTCCGTCGAAGTGCTTGGGGCGTTTCCTGTAACTGGGGGGTCAATGCTCTCAGTTTTCGATTCCTCCGAAGCAGGCGAATTCTTCTCTTCCATTGAATTATTGTTTGTCGCACTTGTTATACCAGACATTGTTTTTGTAGAAAATGTGTTTTTACTAGAAGAATGGTCATTCTCTTCAGTTGGGTTGCCATCAATATTCGTCGAAGAGTCTAGGTTAGCAAGATCATCTGATAAATGGTGACTATTAGATGTAGCTTGAAAGTTGTTGATTTTGTCTGTTTCATCTTTATTATGCGAGTCTCGTGTAGGAGAAGGTGTATCTTCATCAATATTGGTCATGCTCTTCTCATTTTCAGGTTCAAAATTATTTTGATCTATTGGGGCAGGTCTTTGATATTGCCCAGTAAAAGGCATTCTCTGTGCATTATTTGGAGTGAAATATCCATGACGGCCTCCATTAAGTTCGGGTTGGTGAAGAGTATTAATCGATGCGTGTGTCGAGGCAGGTCTGTCGATTGGCTGGCCAACTTTAACCGCATACTGACTTGGCCAGGTTTTGTACCCAGAGTAATAATTCTGAACTCGTGGCATAAACTTTCCGGGACGGAAATTATTTGTCTTCTTTTGTGGAACCTTGTACGCGTTGATAACTGCAAAGTAGTAATTAGAAATTTACGAACAGTTACTTAAACTTTTGTTACTCTAAATATTGACAAGTATCTTCATTTTAACCGGAACAAAAAGAAAGATAAATACAGTTTTAGTGTTAACAGCTTCACCAGTTTGTTTTGATAAAAATGAATGTCTTTGATATCTTAAGGTCCGTAAATAAAAAGTCAAAGAAATTTAAAACAACAAGAAATTGTAAACAGGTAGTTTCTAGCTTTAAAACAGTAAAACAGCTTTGCGACCAAGTTTCATTGAAACTACTTTCTGAAAGCCCTTTTGGACTTCGGGTTTAGTAGAGTGAATCGGAACGAAACAAGCAGCAAAGTGTTTATGTGTTTTCTTTTCTACGTTTCTACCATAGCATATTATGAACAATGCACACTCCATAAAACACAATACACTATTAACTATTTGTCACATTGAACATAAAGATTCCTATGCAATATATAAATTTGAGTGAGGCCTTACCACTGGAACGAAAAACAATCCAAGCGTCGCTGTTCTACAGCATCAACAAGGAACCCTCAAACCTACACTCTCTTTCCTTTGTGTGGGTTTAAGGGGTTCCTTGTTAATGCTGTAGATCAGCGAAACTTGGGTTATACCCTGTTCCAGTGGTACGGCCTCACTCGAATTTATATGTTGTATTCACTCATATGTCACTGAAGGACAACACTCTTTTGTTATAAAGATTCCTCTTAGCTACACATTGAATGTAATTTAAAAGTGTTAAGGAGGTTGGGCTTACAAACATTAAGGCAACTATTTGCCTGAATTATTTTTGTTTTTACCTGGGTTACGCGCTGCAGGTCTGCTATCTTCAGCGAGGTGACCAATAGAGTTGTACTGGGGGGATTTACCAGCTGCCAATGTCACAGGCATTCCCTGATTATATGGTCTTTGCAATCGCTGAACTTTACTTGCTCCCTGGTGGAATGGTCTTTGTACTTGCTGGACGGGATTTGCTCCCTGATTGAATGGTCTTTTTACTTGTTGTGGTTGACCAGTAAACGGGGCTTTTAGGTCAGAAACAGCGCTAAATGTTGGTGGCTCTTTCGGATTGGGGGCTTCATCTGTTGGAAACACAAACTTAGACTTTTCACGCAGTTGCTGATAGAAATCATAGGAGAAAGCCATGATCGCTCAAACGAGAAAATGAATAAGAAGCAGTAATATTTTTCCGCACACGGTGATTACCTTCATTCAAGTCGTCCAGGTCTTCTCGTAAATCTTCAGTGGTAGATGCAGCAATACCTTTTATCTCTTCCTCTTTAATTCCCTCCGTTGTTGATCTGGCAATACCCTCTATGTTTTTTATCTTTCCTGAAATCCACATCAACCGTGTAGAGAAGAGAACGGATGTACTATTAAACTTTTAAACCAACAACTAGAATGCATTCTGCTTCAACAAGAGCAGCTATAAAACATGCAATGAGGTATAGGGGTAATGCTTGATTACACCACAAGCTGATGCTTTTATTTAACTTTACTATCAAAAGTAATTTGTTAGTAAGTGCACCATCAAGCCATCGTACTAAACAGTCGTGCAATTTCTTTTACCACAATGCCTTGCGAACTTAACGTCCAGAAACAGATTAAAAACTGTGAACACCATATTCAAAGTTTTTCGTCCTCTTTGTGCGTTGTCCATTGTGCAGAGTTTCTCGATACCACGGCACCGCTGACCCTATCCCTCGCAGTCCGCATTACCAGACGGCCAGACCGCTGACCAACGAGTACCGCCAATGTTCGTTTTGGACAATGTATTGCTGTGTTATCGTCTATTGTTAGCTATTTCATGTATACAGTTCCTTTTGTAAGTATTTTACGAACAGTGTTCCTATTCTAAATTCCTATCTACAATGATATGTATATTGACACTATTGTGATTTTGTGTTATAGTAATACATTTGTGACAAGACCATTGGTCTTGTTATTCAAGAAATTATTGTTGTTTTGTGATCTTTCCATTTATGAGTACCCCCTATTACATCACAAGTTTTGTAATTTGCATTTTTAAAAACCTTTTAAGGTTTAAGGTGTTAAAATACCTATGCAACCCAATAAATAAATAAGTGACATTTTTCTTTTTCAAAATCTTTTCTATAAAATTAAGTTCCGTCGACAAGATGTAAAAACTTTAATGAAATTACTTAAAGGAAATCTTATTTGTACAAAGTACAATAGCCCCTCTTATTCTCATTTTTACTTTTGAGTTAAAGCCATTTAGTCAAATACTTTTATGGTCGGTAAAACTTGGAAAGACTTTGCAAAAAAACGCTTACCTTGCCTACCGCAGCCCTGGATTCTCTCGAGATATTCACGTAGTCGAATGTACCCTCTTTGGTACTGGTGCTTTACCAGAGCACAGTCCGTTACTTCATTATCAAGCTCGGTGTCTCCGACTCGATCTACACATGCAGGGGAATAAATAGGATAACAACTGGTTTTCTCTACTTTCTTAGATTGGGTAATGAGATTGTGAACCGCCCAAGCTATACCTTGCGTAAAACATATTAGTCAATGATCCAATGCTGCAACAGAATCAATAAAATCTACAAGGGCATCAAAAATTGAATGAACTTGATGTCTGTGTAAATTTAAATGCTGTGTGTATTTACACGATGTCTATTGCTTGATGTAAAGTTCAAGTGTAAATTTGCTTCAAGATTAATTGAATGGAGCACCCTCTACTCCCTTACTTGAAAATAGTCTTAAGTAAAACTGAGCTTATTAATAAGTTAAGCTGTATCTTGTGCACTAATATTCAATCCTGATGCGTCTAAATGAAAACTGAAAATACATTGAAATACATAACTGGGAATCTTCATTCTAACGGTTAAGACCATTTCTAAACCGCAGGCTTTGGCTCTAACTTTGCTCTTCTTTCGAAAATCGCTGCATTCACATAATGAGCTCAAGGCGTAAATGGTAAAGTTTTCTCATAAAACACTAAGAAATTCATTACATGATGATATGAAATCGAAAAAAGAGGAAGCTTGTTATATCAAATAATATTCTCTAATCCTGCGAGCACATGAAGTTTTTGAGAAAGGTTTCGTTGTTCAATGGCAAAGCACCATTGAACAAACTGTTTTCGCGTTAATACTTAATCATCAGAAGGAAGTTGCACTTTTTTCTTAGGTGCTTTATTTAAGATATAGATAAAAATTGAATTGATCAATGACTTTATAAGTATGAGTAAAAACAGTATTACTTTAACAAAACAAATCTTTTGAATTATAAAATTGTATATACGCCCTTGGTGCAGCTTATAAATCAGCTCGTTTAATATTTCCTGAAGATTTCTAACTGTTTTTCTTAGTTGGTTAATCTTTTCCGCGCAAGGGCACGCACAAGTCCGCTTTTTACTGTATCAGCATTTAAAATTTTTTATCGTTATTGGTATATATTATATATGAGGACCTATAAAGGGGGAGCGGCGTGCTAAAGAAAAAAAGGATAAACCATCGGTTTGCTTTTTCCTGGCTTAAAACAGGGCGCAGAGATGAATGTGTTGCACGTCCGTACATCTGTATGCATTTCGATTCTGATTTGCTGACTCTTTTTGGCGGGAACTACAATTTTGTTTACTTCTTGGAATGCAGCCATGCACTAAAGCCACACAAGCGAATGTCTGGTTTGGTTCTAATCCGTTTTTAGAGAAAAACGGCTTATTTAAACATAGTGTTAAAAGAAAGCAACTGCAACTATATGGAAAAGGAGTTTAACATAAGGCAAAACAATAAATGAAGGCAAGGGGATACTAAAGAAAGTTGTGATAGAAGAAACCAAGATAAAGAGACGTGTAAAAGAAAGAAAAAGACAAAGAAATCAGTCGGAGGAACAGCATGAAGCTGAGCGGGAAAGTAAAAAATGTAGACAAAACTCTGTGGACGAAGATGCGTTGCGAGATAACATGATTTGTTAGAACAAATTTTTAATCATGCAAGTTTTTTTACGTGCTTTTTTGTTACTTTAAGCTATTTGTTTGTTTTTTTAAGTTTTCGCTTTTGTTTAGAACAAAAAAATTGTACGAACTTTTTTGCATACTAAAAACTGTCTGAAATAGAGCTGGAGAAAATTGTCGTGTAAACAGGCGCCATCTTGTATTTGGGATCAAACAACTCGTGAACCTATACCGGATGTACGTTTTACCAACCTCTTCAGGGTTATTTCAACTGGACCTCTTTTATATATTTGCCCAATGTTTTGTTCTAATTTTCATTTTTTGATCCCAGTCGTTAAAGCCGTCTTCATATAGATTTACAAACGACTAAGAAAGACGAGACGAAACCGCTCATTTAGTTCGCTAACTTGCTACACAAACGGCCTCCATGATTATCTCCTTAAACCAGATGTTTGCATATGGTTGTTCAGATCACACATCTTCGTGATGTTTATACCGCTCTTGAAATTTAAAAGCATATAGAAGCGAGAGAACTTTCTTTTCCAAAACTGTATTGCTTAAATGTACCACCTGCTGCAACAGGTAGCTGTTCTTTATACGAGTGGCCAGGATACGGTTGATTAAACATAACCCATAATCACCTGGATTTTCTAGGTGAGCTGGAAATGTCTGGAAGTAAGCTGGAGATCTAGCTCATGGAGTAGAACTAATGTTTTCCCATTTATTTGCCATTTACTTTAAAGTTCGCAATCAAAACCTTTCGAAACAAATTGTATGCTTGCTATTGTATAAACAGACTATTCGTAAGGAACCAAATATCGAAGTTGTAAAAGTAAGCTTAAGCTTTAGGAAATGCGACCAGCTCTTAAATTTGGAACAGTAGCATCTTAAAAATATGATAGTTTCAAGGATTTAAGAAATTTACTTACTGAAATCGTAGTCAAACATGGAGTAATCAGACCTCCTGTTAATTACACTGCCTTCAGTGTCTGCCAGAAACATCACCACAACAACGGCTAACAGAGCCGATTCAACATAGGCAGCTCTTCCCATTTTGTAGTTAAGCTTTGCAACAAAGCAGGAAAATAAACGCAAGTACTAGCAAAGATAAACCATTAGCTATTGGGACGGAAAGCGTAAAAACAAAAACTAGTGCAGATAATAAAATGTCCCTCCCAAGATTGCCAATGATCAAATGTTTGTTTATATCCCTTTAGCTTAGCGCAGTCGACATTTGCCAGATATAACTGGTGACTCAGAAGATGATCTGATCCTCGCCTTGAACAGAGAGACAGAATCTACTGAGTTGATAAGCAGTCAGGGAGCTAACAACGTTTGGTTTTATCGATTTCATATTCGCGTTATAGAACACACTACAAACCGTTTAACTGCTTTCTAAACACTGTGTGTATTTACACCTTGAGGTTGACAGGTACTCTGTAGTGGTAAAACAACAAAACTAAACAATCTGCCATAATAGTTATGGCGCTGTTCTCTAAGACAGGTTACACCAAAAACCGCTAAACATACCGTCTCTCCGACAACAGAAGAATTTTCATCTTTGATCTTCTTTATGAGCACTACCCAGTAAGAAAATTGGTGTTGTTATCAGATACATATATTGGTGTTGTTATCAGATACATATATTATCTAAACAAATACGGGTACGAGTTTGTAGTTCAACTCTTTACTTATTTCTTTAATTTGGTTAATTATTGCTAAACATCTAAGAATTAGAAGAGTCAGCTCTAGATGCTTTCAGTAAAATCTTCAAGCTTCGGATGTATTCCAAGTAGATTGTTTTCGTCTAGCCGGCTTCCGACATTTGCAAAAACTGTTTTGTGCAAAGAAGTCCAACACGACCGCTAGTTAACCGGCGGACAATCGGTATTAAAAGAAAAAACACGTTTCTCTTCGATTTTAAGAAAAAAGGTTGATTTGGTGTGGAACATTTCTCATTTTATAAAGAAACAGGGTGAACGAAAAGTGGTTTCTTTATGATATAAATTAAAAGAATAAAGTGAATTGCAATTAGCTTAAATACAGAAGTTGCGAGCGGTAACCATCTCTCTTACACAATTTAATCAAAAACATTGTTTCTTTATTGTCTAATTCTTTGAATAAGCATCTCAAAAATCCATCAAAACAAACCGTTAGAAGATTTTTTTCCTAACACAATTTTCAATTGACGCAGAGTTTGAAAAATTAAGGTGCAGAAAATTAGCTAGTATAGCAAGGAGAAGTTTGAAAGCTAAAGGAAAAGTCCCTATTGTGTTTATAAGTCTAATGTATGAATATAAGACGATCCATTTGTGAAGCCAGAATTGACACTTTTTTGAAAAATAGAATCTTTCAACTGTTTTCATGGATTACACAGGAAAGATACTAATTTTCAATAAAAATTATCGCAATTCTTATCATGAATTAATCTGACTTTAATTTGGTGACTCCTAAAAGGAGCCGTTTTGTGTAATTTGAAAGCTCAAAAGCCAAGAAAATATTCCTCGTTGTCACTTTAGCCAAACTGCATGTCAGAGTCGTAGCTGATTCCACCGTTCTGTGCTTTAGCCAATTTAGGCAATTTCTGCCCATCTGGTGTTACATTTTGTCTCTCAAGTATAAGTTGAGGTTGATTTTTTAGGTCAATTTTCATGTCTTAAAGGTTTGACTTACACTACATATATATATATATCAGAACAAAATGAATAAAATAAATGAGGTGTTGAATACAATACGTTACTTTGGTTAACAGAACTATTATTCCGAATGCACTTTTCTCACTGCAACGACCGTTTATCCCACGAGGTAAAGAAAACTTTACTTTGACTAGAAAGCTTGAGCAAAATCTTCAGATGATGAGTACCTTTAATTAACCAGGGCTGCTTTATTCAGTAATGATAGAATGCAAAATAGTTTGCTATCAATAAAGGCCCTATAAAATTGTAAATTTCCATTTAAAAAATACAATATTTTAACATATTTTACAATATAACATCAAAGTGATACTAAGGCCGATATTAAAATCTACTACTATCATCAATTTACAGGTTTTCATTAAAAATTCTACATTACTGATAGAAAAACACCGTCTTCGTTAAATTTTTAAAAAAGGCATCCTAAGATTGATCGATTTGTCGGGTAATTCTACTTAAAACATCTCAATTAAGTTTGAAATAGTCAATAGAAACAACTCCAATGTCGAATGAAATAGACGGGTCTCTTAGGATAGATACTCAACAGATTTTATGAGACAAGCCTTCAAATCGGGCTGAACGTTGGCGTTTTTAGTAAGAAGACTTAATAATGCGGTTTTCTTCCAGCATCCGTTTAAAGTGCCGAGCCACGTTTTTGTCGATCTTGCTTTATGAAAAGTCATGAAATACTTATACAATGGTTTGTAGATATTAAAGTTACCAACCATTCAAGTCTTCTTAAGTATTCACCGTTATGAATATACATTAACCAAACTATATGACTCAGCAATCGCTCACATTAAGTGAGATGCCGTAATTCCATTTAAGCACTCTCCCTCTCTAATGCCATAAGATCAGTCAAACTTTGTTTAAAACCCCAACTCTAAAAAAAGAGAATCGCATACAGTAAGGACAACTTAAGGATCTAAGGAGCTTATTTACTTCCAAACTCGGCTTCTTAGCGAAAGCTATGCTTGTTTAATTATTCTAGGTGAGAGCTAAATAGGGAAAGCGTAATCAACCCAATTTTGGGTGGCTCTTCTCAATACGAGGCGGAGGCTATTCAAAAAGGCTTTAATCAATTCAAAGCAGAGGCTTATCAGAGAGGTCTTTCTCGGCGAGGGCTTGTTAATAAGGGCTAAATTCCGAGAGGGGGATGGTAGAGAGGGCTCAGTTCAATTCCGGACTTATAAGAGAGGTCTTATTAAAATCCAGGGATGGTTTTACTAGAGAGAGCTTTTTCATTTCTGAGCGGTATCAAAACTTTCGATGTTGAAATGCAACTAATCATTGTGAAAAGAGTATATAGTTTTTATCGGCTTGTTAATTCGTTCTGACGAAGAATTTACGTTCAAAACATGAGCTTGCAGGATCTCTTACCAATTTTATTATCCTTTATTACTTCTCATAATCTTAGTCTTAATCGTTTTAGGAAACTTGCTACCCGGCATGTTCAGTTGTTTGGTTGTTGCCCTAGAATCGGGCGTTGCATGGCACATGCAATTTTCTGCTTGCATCTCAGCTACAATAAGCTACAATATAATAACCCCTTGCGAGCAGCTGATGTTTTAGAAACATCTTCAAAAGAATAACAAAAGTAGTAAGTTTTTTGTGGATGATTATATTTGTTTTGATCATTGCTTTTGAAACAAGGGGTTCAACTACTTTATTTAATATATTTTCCAAATTAAGAATAAGTAGCGAAATGATCGATGTTTCCTTATTTGATAAAATCGGATGACAGATATCGAAACTGAGCAAGTGTATACTGACATTTCTCCTCAAAGATCTGTTTTAACATATATCCTTTCAGAGATCTGTTTTAATATATATCCTTTCAAAGATCTGTTTTAATATATATCCTTTCAAAGATCTATTTTAATATATATCCTTTCAAAGATCTGTTTTAATATATATCCTTCAAAGACCTGTTTTAATATATACCCTTTCAAAGATCTGTTTTAATATATATCCTTTCAAAGATCTGTTTTAACATATACCCTTTCAAAGATCTGTTTTAATATATATCCTTTCAAAGATCTGTTTTAATATATATCCTTTCAAAGATCTGTTTTAATACGTATCCTTTCAAAGATCTGTTTTAATATATATCCTTTCCCGGCTCATAGGGCCGAAGCTCGTTTCTGGTTTCTTTAGCGTTAAGCGGATAGATTCTTTGACTCCCCTGGACAGGACCCTAATCTGTCGCAGGTTAGCTCCCAGCAGACCTGGCCCTCATTCATGCAGCTGAATGGACTGGAACAAAGTCAGATAAAGTGTCTTGTTCAAGGACAGAAGACAGTGGTCTGACCGGGGCTCAAACTCGCCACCGTAGGATGACGAGTCGAACACGCTAACCGCTCGGCCACTGTGCCGCCGACCGCCGAAAGATCTGTTTTACGTAATATAAACTATATCGGAGGAAAGATTAAAGATACAGGGAGTTTGGCTGGATTAGTTGGGGTGAAGCAGCTCTAGTGGCAAGGAAGAAAATTTGTTAGTGCCTTATGCGACGCTTTGCGCCAAGAGGAATGATGATGATAATTCATGGTAATGATAATGATAATTGATGATGATGACTGATGATGGTGACGATAAATGATGATGGCTGACAATGATGATGACCAGTGATGATGACCGATGATGGTGACCGATGATTGGAAACTGATGATGGTGATGATGATGATGGACGATGATTGGAAACTGATGATGATGATGATGGACGATGATTGGTAACTGAAGATGATGAACGATGATTGGTAACTGATGATGATGAACGATGACGATGATGAATGATGATGATGATGATGATGACTGATTATGACTTGTGATGATGACTGATGATGTTGATAAACAATAATGATTATGTGGATGACGATGACGTTTGATGACGGTGATGACTGATGATGAAACTTTTTGATGGGTTATGAGTAGTCCGGCTGTTGAGTTCACCAACTGTCTTTAAGAAACATTCAAAATATTTTATTTCAATTAGTTTAATACACTATTACAAGAAGATCTTAGCCAAAACCGATCATATCAAAATGGTATAATACAAGTGAAGTATTACATTGTGACGTAAATCATTTCGATTTTCGATCACGTTCATCATCAGCAATTACTTATAAAGTTCTAAATCATTTTTTTGTTTGTTAATAATTAGAAAAGAAGAAAAACGACAAAAAAGAACTTTTCTACCTCTTCTGTCTGCGGTTTGTCGCATAATCTTTACTTAAGCGGCTAACAAAGTTTAAGTGTTTCAATATTGAGAATCATTAAAGCGTTACAGCGAAATTCCCATATCCTGTATATGGTCATGCAACCCTCTGAATTATGATCAAGAGCATTGTCTTAGCTCTTTTGGATGCTATCCTGATTGTCCTGTGGGTGAAAAGTCAAAGTAAAGTGAGAATTCCTCCATTGACGTGTCAATTTCAATATGGCTAATTTTTTTTTATCATCAGTTAAAAACAAAATTCTAGTAATCTAACTGATTGCTAGACAAACTATCTTTTACAGCAAGATTAAACACAAATATCCGGTAATAAGGAATTCGATACAAATGTTAAAGAAGTTTAACTGTTAAAAATCTTCTGTCGAAAAAGATGATAACAAGTACATGATATTGAAAAGGCAACCCTTGTTTCACTAACACCTGATATTTCGCAGTTTACCGTTTCTATTTGTGTTAGTTTCTTTTTCTCTGTTTTTTACATATAAATATCGTAATTTTGAAGGGGGTTATAGCTTCCAGTCATACATGTCCCAAATGTATAGTTACGCTTGACAAATAATAACAAAATAAATAAATAACATGCTTTCAAGTTTGTTTTTTGGATTTTTTAGGTAATGAGAAACGACCGACGGAATAAATAGGAAATTAAAAACTTGCAATTTTATGTCAATCAGAAAGAACCTTTTTTGGCTTTGTTAACGTTAAAATTATTTTACAAGTGAAATTAGCTAATATTATGGACACAAAACACGCTTCTAACACGTGTTTGTTCGTGGTAAACACCCACAACAAGACACTGGCGCAACTGCTGTTTAGAAGTTTGGCTGAGATAATGGTAATAATAATAAATACTTTATTTAACTTGATAAAACCGACCAGTTGATTACATTAAAAAATCTACTGGTATCAATCGGTGATCAGCAATACAGATCTGACTTGCATTTAAATGTTGAGAGTGTTTTATTTATGATATTGATAACACTTATACTAACAATTATATTAAAAATAAAAGCGACTTTATAAATAGTGCTAAACAAAATGGGCAGTGAAGATGACAATGAAAGTATGAAAGTCATTAACTTTGATAATAATGGCACTAAAAAGAAACAAAAATCTTACGTTTGAATTTGAACACTTCCATACTCCAAGGGCCTCCCTTCCCATCACCCCTGCAAGCTCCTGAAGGACCATACATATTGTACATTGCTAGAATGTTCTTCCCGCCCAAGCACTGCCCACCGTTCTCCAATGCAAAGGCGGGAAAACCTTGACGTCGTGCAATCATGGCGCATTTTTTGATAGCAAACTTTCGCATTTTGTAATCACCGCCATCTAAGATAGGAAATATACCCTCCAAACTGGAAAGAGCTCTCTCAGGCTGGTCCCGCCAGCAACCAATGCTAAAATAGTCTGCTCCTGAAAAGGCAAAGTAATGCACTCATGTTATTTTATTTTACATAAAAATATAAAAACATAACATCATTCATACACGCATAAATACATATACATACAACATAATACACATGCACGTTCGTATAGAGTCGCCTGATGTGTGAAGCGCAACTGCACGAAGCGATGAAGTGACCAGGATCGCCTTTTCGTTTCCAGCTTTCAATAAGTATCGAGCCCTCTTCCCCATATGGTTTTACGTTTTAAACATGTATATATACATGCATGTATACATACTTATATAAATGCATACAGTTTTAAGCTTGTAAAGCCTATCAAACTCAAGAGAAAAGACAGCGATTACAAACCCTGTTTAAAACGGCGTGTCCTGTTTCCCATGGAGGCCAGTACAGCACCTTTTGAGAAAGAAATGTTTTGAAGATAATAGAGTTAGAAAACAGGACTGTCAACATCATATTTTTTCAAAAATATGAAAACAGTTCTAACTTGGTACAGACCTAAGGGCTTGAAGAGTGTAATGTTTCGTCTCTGAACATTTTCTGCCGCCAACCCTGCTAAGAATAACAATACTGTGTTAAGAAATCGTCGATCTCAAATAAAACTTTTGTGTCCATATCAGCAGCTCTGGCAATCCTTTACATAAATCTAACGCAAAGCAATTCATTGGTCATTTCCACGGTTTGAATTTCCCGCAAACTAATTTCTAATTTCCAGCTGTCTCATCAGTCTTTTCAATGTTCTGCTTTAAAGATATCAGGAAAGATAATGAAACGATTCTGCCAACGGCATCTTCGTGTACGAGTAGCCGGCTACTGCTGTTGATATTTTGATAGCGCATTTGTGAGGTTTGACGAACTTTAACTATTTTCTTTTCCTTTTTGTTAACCTAATCGTAAATCAAATCCTCGCTGATACAAAGATGACCGAAATATATCATAACTGTAGGCAAAAATAAGATTGATATACATGATAAAATACCCACCTGTTAATCTATATGATAGGTTCTAGTTAATCAATGAATAGAAATTCTGATACTATCAACAGGTATTATATGCATATAAAATTAGCTTTCTTGTGCAACTGTTTATCGTACTTGGTTGAGTAGAAGCGTTCTTGGAAACAAGCTGCGCCTGTGATTCTTCTCCCTTGGTTTCGGCGGAGGTATCCACGTGGGCTATTGGTTTTTCTTTGGTAACTGAAAGCTCTTTTATTGCCGCCAGTTCTTTATCTGTAAGATATGCCTTTGACTGAGCACCCCCAATTGGCGACTTGGGTTGATTGTTCATCGTTACTGATTTTAAATGCTTTTTCAGTGGCTTAAGCTGAGCATGCGTGTTTCGTATTTTTGTTGCAGGATGAAGCTTGGTGACAAGCGCACGTGCCTTTGACCCTTTAGAACATTTAATCTTATCAGTTGTTTTCTAGCACCAACACAGAACTAAAATAACAGTTTGTTATTCTAATAAACGAACATGCCTCGTATAACTTTAGTAGGAACTGAAAGTGTATAGCTTTTGAGAAGCATCGAAATGTATAAAACATCAGAACTACTCAAAGTATACACTTTTAAATTGCAGAAAATGGGAAAACCTGTTCACATTGAATAACAAGTAACAAAATAAAAAAACACGGCAATTATTATTCTGTAATACAACAACATGCACGAGCTGCCAACAAAAATAAACAACCTCTCCTTTAAAAAAAACACGGGCAATTATAAAAATTTTTCGAAAGCTATAATATAGGAAAATGTTTGGTTTATTCGACAATATTAATTGTTATGCACCGCTATGATAACACAAAGGGAAAGGAACGCAGCAATGTTCTTATTCACCTGTCGCAGTCATTCAAATCCAAAATATTTAATTATATAAAAGCATATATTTAGTTTATTCTGTTAATTAATGCAAACATTGTGAAACAGAACAAAAACTAATGCACACTCACCAGATGCGCCGAAATTTCGCTCATCATTATCGTCAACTGGTTCTGCAAATTAATTTATTAAAGGTTCATAATCTATTGGATCAAGGCAAGATTAAACTAACTTTCTAGATTTGACCTGTGAATCGTTTTTATTAAGATAGTTTCTATACTCCGACATATTGGAGTCGTTGTCTAAACTACGATACGCCAGGTACTACATTCCGTTCACTCAGTCTGGTTTGTGTTGCCCTTTAAGTTGGATGATTCAAACAAACTAATAAAGGAATCGCACCTGGCACATGAATGTTTAGTCCTGGATTGAGGTTGTTTTGCTGTTTCAGGCCTGTAATGACAATATAATGGTTCTAGTTACTAGAAACATGAATATATGTGGTTTTTTTCTTTTTGTTTAAATCCAAAAAAACAACATATACTTTAAGAACATACTTCGATTCCCGTGTCGACGTTTGAAACCTGTTTAAGAATGGATAACAAGATAGCATGCAATATTAATGAGCCAGTTATTACTAATAACATAAATAATACTATAAATGTGTTGGTAATAGTAATGGTAATGATATTGGTAATAGTAATGATGACGGTGATAAAGATAACATTAGCATTAACAGTATCAATATAATCATGCAATTTACTAAAGTGTTTTAGTAGAATTACTCAGGTGATTATAGAATTTCCGCTGACGTGTCATGCCGGCTACAATCACCTAGCGCGAGGTGATTAAAGCCAGCGCACGAAATTTTCAAAATGGCCGTCTCGCAGTTTGTGAATCTTTAAGAGGAAGAGCTATATAATCCTTGGATAAAAACGCTATTCTAAAAAGCACTAAGGCTGCTTAACACTTTTCAAAGATTATGCATGCAATATCCTATTGACGACTGCGCTGAACAGTGGTAGTTAAAACTTTGGGTGAAAATGTTTCAGAAGTGCGACTGAGCAAATGTCAATTACCTGGGAATTTACTAAAACAATTATTAGCTTCAGGCTGAGTGGATATTGATAATGAACAATCCCCTCATCATATATTTGCTTCAATTCGGCGAATGATTGTTAAATAATCACTCGAGATTTCATCATTCCAAAATGAAAGTACTTGATTATCTGATCAAGGTTATTTCTGAGAACTACCTGTCTCGTGACAAAGTTAGGTCACGTGACCATTAGTAACCTGATAAAGGTTACCGCCGCAACGTAGTTGCAAATTTTCCGATTTCTAAAGTAGCAAAATTCCTATTTCTTTTGTTGCAAATCTTGTTATTTCCAAATAGCAAAAACTGCAGTCAGGCATAACAAAGTATAAACTCTAGTATTAAAAAGTTGACTCGGACTAAAATATAAAAAGTTATCCAAACGTTTCGACCGTTGACATTGGTCTCCTTCAGTGGAATGAATAATGAAATTTCGAAATTTCGTTTAAGAAACCACAATTAATAAGTTATTCCCCCGCCAAACGACAGATTTGAAAACGGTAGAACAAGAGACATTGTTTACAAAGTTAAATGTGGTGATTGCGTTTGGGTCTTCTACGGCCAAACCAATCCAGCAATCGAGACAAGAATGGGAGAACATCGTGGAGCAATAAAAGATTTCAGCGAGCACTCCAAAATAGCGCCACACGTACATGAACATGATTACAACGCAAATACAGTTACTAATGAGCACACGTATCACAAACATTGTTCCTTGAAGCTTGGTATTCGGCATGAGATGAGAATGTGGGAAACGACCACATAAATATTACAACTATTTATAATTGTCTTTGTGCGAAAGACAATGCCAAGTTATTGTAATTTTGTGTTTTTTGGTTTCTAAAACGAGTTTTCGGAATTTTATTGTTCATTCCACTAGCTGTAGAAGACCGATGTCAACGGTGGACACGTTTGGATAATTTTTTATGTTTTAGTCAGAGTTAACTCTCAAATGCTAGAGTTTAGATCTTCTTATTTAGTTTCCAGCAGATGACTTATTTATGACATTTTTGTTTTAGAGTTATATTTATGCATGATTCTCTGGAAGAAAAAAAATCTTCATTTCAAACCTATCACACATATTCGTATTTGCTTATCCCAATCTTTTAAAAATTCAACAAAGGTTCAAACGGAGCATAATACTTGATTTCGATAGGAATGTAATCGATTAAAAAGCACGACGTTTGGACTTCTCGTAGGTCATTTATAAATGAGGTAAAAAGGCCTATAAGTCAGAATAATACTTGAGTTTCAAAAACCTTTTGGGCGCCTCCCAGTCAATGAGTTCACTTCTTTCTCTGCTTGCTTTTCGAGCTCTGTCAAAGACTTCGTATCGTCCTTTTGTTTGGACGATTTAGAGGAAGGTAGTTTATTGTTTTTTTCTTCACTTCCTGGTTCTATTAGCTCCAACAGGTCTGTACCAATGTGATTTAGGCTTTCATCTTTTTCCGAACTGTCCTTCGATGTTTCCTCCGGAAACTGATGAATAAATATCAGTTTTTTGAATCCTACCAAGAACAGAAAAAGATGTTTTAAAATGTATTCAAAATGAGGCCTCTTTAAAATAGTACATGTCATTAATTATCAAACAGGCCGCAGATTCTCTCCGAGCTTACCCGGGGTAGGGAACTCGACGGACGGATTTAAAAAATGACCCTAGAAGGTACGCCTAAGTTAACAGAGAGGCTGATTGCATACCCAAAAAGGTACGACCACAATTAATCAACCACGATATTTGTCCCTAAAGGATATGGAGTCAATCGGTGACCCTAGGGTCTCATTTTCGACCTTTAAAGGTTTGTCGAGTACCCCTACCCACTCTTAAAGGGAGCCCACCCTGCCCCCCC
>JAOBAT010071490.1:0-21769 GCA_026413305.1 Hydrozoanthus tunicans | reverse complement strand
TATTAACCTTGATATTTGCTCCTGAAATTCAGCTTTTTTGAAAAAAGGTGGTGGGTGGCGGCTAATCCCCCCCCCCCCCAAAAAAAAAATTGTGTCCTTAGGGTGGACCGTTGTTTTGACCTCTTCCCTTAATAGCAAAAAAAGTAATGATGATATTGATAATAATAATAATAATAATAATAATAATAATAATAATAATAGGTTACAGCAATTATAGGTAAAGGTAATATTAGCAATAAAGGTAATAATAACAATAGCAATAGTAATGATAAAAGTAACAAATAATGACAATGAGGAATATCGATAGTATCAAAAAATACAATTATGCAAGTAATAAACGAACGATGATATTGATAGCAATACTGATGAATCAAAGGACCTTAGGAACAGCGCGTAACGAAGTATCGGCTATCGTGCTATTGCATGTAGAGTCTGCGTTTAACAGCAGTTTGGGTATTTCAACTGAGCGTTCAAGGTCGGCCCCTATTTTATATTAGATATAAAAGGTGTGGCCTGCGCGCCACTACCCGCCTTGACAAACTCTTTATATAATAGTTACTGCGTTTGTTTATATACACTCTTTGTTATTAAGAACAAACTTAATATTAACAACATTGAGGCTCAAATGGCTCGAAAAATAAGAACCCCCTTATATAAAAACAATCTGAGGCTGATTTTTCTTACCAAAAAAAGAAAAAGGCAAAACAATTTACCAAAAAGAATTAGTAATAAATAAAAGGAACATGCACAGCAAGAACTGTGCATAACACTCGCCATGACAGTGTAATGTTAACCAGTCTTTTTTCCAAATTCGTGGTTTCAAATATATACACCACTCAACTTCGAACCGGCCCAGTTGTTTATCTAGTTGTGTACCTACAGTACACGTAGTGTTACGGCATATGAAGTGGCATAGAAAAGTTATAAGAACCTTGGCATAGAAAAGTGGCATAGAAAGTGGCATAGAAAGTGGCATAGAAAGTGGCATAGAAAGTGGCATAGAAAAGTTATAAGAACCTTCAAGAACAAAATAATAATGACAACAACAACAACAACAATTATAATTTATTGTACCCTCAGTCATACTTAATAATAATAATGATAATAATAATGATGATAATAATAATAATAATAATAAAAATAATAATAATAAGGTTTATTAAAATCACATTATTTCGCGTAAATTAATACGAACTACAAATGTGTTTACGATATTATAAAATTTACAAACATTCAATGTTAGAATCTAAAGTTTGCAAATTCACAAGCATTAAAATGTAATTTTAAAAAACACTACTCTTACCTCTACATATTTATACTGATTTAAAAGTTTGATGGAGCTTGGAAAAAAACTGCGATAAGAACATTTTAAGCCTGAAATGGCCGAAAAAAAAGAACATTGAGCCTGAGCTAAATTTTACTGGTTCGTAATGATAAAAAAAATTGTAACACATGTTTACCACTGCTGATCAGCATAATATTCATTTATTCAGTAAAACATCTTTGTTGTAATATCACGGAAAGTTTAAGTTTTCAAAATGTTAGCCAGCGAACAGCCAAGTTTATAGGCTAATGTTCGACTAGTACATTTCGGGAAGAACTTTTAAAAAACAACAGCCTGCCTATTGACAACACGGGTTACAATACAGCCGGTTACTTCTGTTCAACACAAAACATTTTCAAGAGGATACATAAAAACGCCAATAAGGTGTAAAAAAAATATCAAAATGGTACTAAAGTTAATTTACATCAGTATCGACTTTTATATCTTAGCTTTGGTACCATTTCAATATTTTTTAAAATACAATTTTTTTCAATGATTCTTGTTTTCATGAGTCGGTAAACATGTTTCGGCGGAGACAATGAAACAACAGTTTTGTAAAATTAAAGTAAATCCACTTTTCGAAACGTAGGATGGTATTTCAAACAACTCAAGTCGCCTATATTATCAAAAAACGCTGCTTTGGTCTCAAAATGAAATTATTGTGTGTAACCAGCAGCCGTCTAATAATATATCAAATATATGTTTACGTCTTTTGTTTTCACGGTAACTCAGCATATATAGATCCCGTGTCATCTGTCTTCTCCAGTGGAACAAGTAAGCATATATTATTAAAACGAATCGAACAGTAAGCAATTCATTCGGCCCGTATCATTAGATTCTTCAATTCTATACTTCACGCGTTAAATTAATGTTTAACTATTGCCTAGCTTGAAGTATTCAAAAGTGCTCATCGATATGTTAGATATAGTGTTTCTTATGGAAAATTTGAGCCAACAACAACAACGTTTTGAATCCATTAACTTTTTCTAACAAGGGTAATACGTTATAAATTTCAATAACACTTCAAGAGTTGTCTCTTTTTCCTCAGTATGCATGAGAATTGTCGGCATTAAGTTAAACTTTTTAATAGCCCATCTCGGCAATGAAGCAGGAAAAAATAAGTCTTTACTTCAGTGTTGGTGCTTATAACTGAGTTTAGCTCATTTGTCAGCTCAAGTGAGCCACGTTTGTTGCAACTTCACAAATCCAAATTTCTCAGCTAAAAATGGTCTAAATAAGGCATCGGACAAACTTTGTCTTGACTATCGAGTTGCGAAGCATCAAATGCAAAAACTTATGTTTGAAAAATATTTTGTGGTTTGTATCTCAAAAACGAATATCCAAATTTAATAAGGCAGGAAGCAGCAATTTGAATACAGTTCTAAATGGAACAACATCATTAAAATTACTTTGAGTTTGAAAACTTTGATATATTCAAATGATTTTCTAAATAGGAAGTTTTCCGTAAAATAGCGGATCAAACCAGCTTTGTTTTGTCAAGAAAATGGCTCATAAACTGCACGTTTTAATATTGTCTTGCACGGAAAAGCAATTCGTTGAATGATCTGTTTTCTCTCGTAATTAAAGTTTTATCCGTTATAGTTCTTCGAAAAGACTGCGACTACAATAGAACGTCATGTGTTTGAGGTTTCCTTCAAATTAGAGATTAAAACTTGGTTGATTTATAATCATTATACGGTGCACGAATCCAATGTTCTGTGCGAGACTAGAATATTTTGTCGAAATCAGTTGGGTTAAATATATTTTGGCGCTCAAGATGTTGATTGATCGCATAAAACGAAAAATATTAGCTTCAATCTTCATATAAACGTGAACTCCGGCTTCAAGTTAAGTGCAATAAATCTCTCAACGATAATAACAAAGTTGACAGGTCTCACCATATTTTTCTGCCACCTCACAATTACAGATCATCAATCCGTCTTCAACTCTCCGTTAAAAAGCGTTTTAAAACTAATTTAGATTTGCATCAAGTACTTAATTGCTTCAAATATGATTTATTACTTATAAGAGTTTTTAAACCGCTGTATGTTAAACTCTCAGTTGTTATACCCATCTACACAGCCGAACAACACCCGCGAAAGAAACTCACACCAAAAGTTTCTATGTCGGAAGAGCGGATGCATGTGAGTCGCAGCGATACACCTGCAGGTAAAACCGAACTTTGATTAAATGTTTTTTGTCTTCTGCCTTCCTCAACATTAAGTTTACTTCGACGATAGAACTTCACGCGCGGTTTTTCTGAACTGCCATCCGAGAAGGCACAGTCCATACGTTTCAGTGGTTTGTGTCGCAGAAGACATCTTAAGAGTTTGACATCTGGTGCATTAAAACCCTTTTAGCTTTCTCCAAGAAGTTTTAAGATATATAACAATGAACGGAATGGTGTCTGTTTATTTTCTTTCACGTCGTTCTGACCGATTGGCAATCCCGTGTTTGTCAGCATAGGCTTGTATGCAAAGCCATGGCATAAAATTGCAGATGTTTTTGAAAGGAAAAAATTGTCCCGGTCTTTCGCATATCGAACCCGATTAAACTTACAAGTATTTTGTTGACAATTGTAGTTAAGTTCAGACTAACAGGCTGTACATAGCGAGACACACTAAATATAGAGCGCAATTGTCAGATCAGGGAAAATGCGAGCGGAGTTGAGATGGTATTCAACTACAGACAACACTTTATCATCAAACAGTTGCGTGGAAATTCTTCGTTTGGCAATCTGAAAAAAAGGTATAAGGAAAGATGTAGATTAAAATTCTGCGCTATAACATTCCACTTTTTTACAAAGAGGGTCAAGACCATTCTCAGTGCACGGATCAAGATAATTTTTGATTTTCACAATACTTGTACTATTATAGTTTTCTAAACAAGTTGTACAATGAAGCTCTCCCCACTGCTGGAGTCAAACATTTGTAGTCCCATTGTACTTTGCCAGACATTTTGTACATATTTGTAATGCATAATCTTGTAATTGTTGTATTTTATTTGCTGACTAAAGGCGTTACATATTAACATGCGAGGATCCTTTTGGGTCGACGGAAAGATAACTTTAAATCACTGACGTTTACTTTAAGTTTCTTTAAATCTTTCTAAGCCGTTCTAAATTGTGGACTCGATGAGAGTTATATAGGCTAATATTTTTTAATTTTGGAAATTTATAATTGCTAAATGTTTTGGTCTCCTTGCAAAACCTTTAAAATATGACGAACTTTCACACTTTTAGGCAAATAAAATCAAACTTGACTGTCTAGTCTTTGAAGAATTTTTCATAACAAAAAATGAAACTATAAATTTGTCCGCACTTCAATAGACTTGAATGACTAACGCCAAATTCTTCATACATCTTGTTTATTAGCCTTTGTTTGCTACCAAGATTGGGATTAAGATTAGTTTAGTCTCAAATTACCAGCATTTTAAAAGGTGTGCGAATTTTTGCTCAACTTCCATAGATTTAAACTTTGTCTTGTTCTTTTCAATGAGTAATCTTTTTGGAAAAGAGCAGGCGACATCTATAGTACACCGCCATGATCTAAAAACCGGTTGCGTCCCGTTAATTAGCTATTTGTTTGAACCTTAAATGCCTATAATTGCCATTGACTTTGTTAGGTTCCCACACAGGCTGTGGTACGTATTCGTACCACTTCAGACCCCTTTCAAATGCAAAATATTTGCACAACTTCAAGTGAATGATGGCTGCCATTTTGTAGCTTCAAATCAATAAGTCAAATACCAGCGAGAATATTCCTCAAACAAAGACACGAAAACAGAAGAACTAGAAGGAGCTAGAGATAATCTCAACGAACAGTTAATGGACATAACGAGCCGGTAGGAAACAAGCACGTGCACGAAGTTGCTTGCAGGGTTTAATACTGGCTGCTCAAAGCCGATTTACACAAGATGGCTGCTGGCGTCAGCTGTTTGCCGAGCATGCACGGTTCTGCTACAATGTGCTCAACGTTGTAACCACACGGTCAACCTCCCCCCCTCCCCTCCCCCCTCGCGTTTGACTTGCTAGTTTATGGCCAATGTTGTGCTGTTATGTTTTAGGGATAGGATTTGGCAGCGTATTAAACCCTTCAAACAACCTCGTGTTTAATTGTTTCTGGCATCCTTATTTCCAATAACTGTTTCTTGACTCGGATTAACTCTAGCACCTTCTAGTTCTTCTTCATGTTTTCGTGTCCTCAAACAGACAAACTTTGTTTGAGGACATTCTCGCTGGTATTTACATATGGGTTTAAGTTTTAAGCTTCTGTGTGCACAGGCTCTATAATACTAAGCAGTTTCTGTCACTTTTCCCTATTGAGCAAATGTTTACAGATCTATAAAAGTATAAAAATAGATATATAAATAAAAATTACTCGACATATTTAAATTCGAGGAGGAGAACCTAATGGAAGGGGGAGGGACTTATTTAATCAGCGAAATACCATTTGCATATATAGTGTTATCTACGTGACCAGAATCTTTCCGGCAGTAAAGGAGATAAATGATCTATAGTGAGTAAGAATTTTTCCAGCAAAATTGAGATTGCTGAGTTTAAAGTATTCAAGCTCGGGTTGTACAAGAAATTTGACATAACTTAAGTGACGATGTTGGCAATTTTTGTTCATTAGTTCTTTTTTTGAGGGAAAGAGAAGGGAGGTATGAGGCAGTGAAGGAGGGGAGAGGGGGGGGGGGACTTGTCCCTTGTTAGAGGGGGAAAGGCAACGGCAGGAATGTTGAGTTAACCATGCGATTAGCTTGAAAAAACAAACAGAACAGCTGCGATGAAAATGATAACAAAGTTTTGTTAGCTGTATTGTGAATGTAAAAGGTAAAAGCCGGAGCAGGTGTGATAGTGGCGATAAGGTTCGCTAATGACGATAGCAGATTCAACTAATACAGCTTCAATAACATACTGAATATTACATCTCTGGATCGTTGCAGGCCAAATTCAGTTTCCTCGATAAACGATGAAAAGATTAAAAAACGTTTTGTTGCACAGTTGATCAACTTTTACCATCAATCTTTTAATTATCTTTGTCTTTGAACCACAATGTATCTGTGCAAGTCTGTGATTATAGCCAAAAATTTTCATGTAGCAATTTTCTTCTAGCCTAGGAGCAAATTACTACAAAAGTGCGCTTAATAGCAAATCACCAGTCAGCGGGCTTGAGCTAAATGGATCACTAATTCAATTGATATCTTGGCTTTGACAATATTTCTCTATTTTTAAGTTAGTCTTTGGCTTCGATCTAGTATTATGGCTAATATCCATTGATTGTTTCAACACGTCTCAGTCAGCATAAAGAATAGACAAAACTCACGTGCATTCTAGTCAGATAATCTAAAATGATAATTCAAAAAACACTTTTGCTTGAAAAACACTTTAGCGGCTTACATGATTTTGATAAGAATACTCAGATGTTACTTGGCGATTTGTTAATTTCTAAAAAGGCTGCATGATTACCAAAATTAATCATAAATCACTCCGATAACACAAAGACTTGACGTTTTTGACAGAATTACTTTATCTTCGGCAATCTCTGTTTTTTTTTCTGTTCCTTTCTTTATATTCGAGAGATTGTTGGCCCACAAGACATAAATCCCTACGACAAGTTTTGGTACATTACTCGATCGACCGCCTAATGTTTTCCTATCTGCACCAGATGTAAAGTTTAAGGTTTGTATTTTGCAATTTTCCTTCGCCATCTTTGCTCACTACAAACTTAACAGCGAACTGAGCGATTTGTCTTCAAAACCGCGCTAACTGGGGTCTATGAACTTCGGTCTGCTAAAACTGACCTTGTTTTGAAAAATAACTAGAAGTCATGAATTGAAACAAAATTGCAAACATAAGAATTTGTTGAAGCGAAGGACATTTTCAGAATCTACTAGTAGTATGGCCACTTTTGTAGGTTTTCAAGCTGGTTTTAAAGTTAGGACGTTTTTTTAGTGGGAAACCGTTTTTAAAAGGATAAGGGGTTAAGAGCTGCTGGGAAAAATTCGACCCTTGTGCTCGAGTTTATCTTCGCACGAACTGACAAGGAAATGTTTGGGCATTTACGAGGTTTACCTTGAGTTGTAAAGTTGTTGTTATGCTTTTAGGAAAAACGACATGAAGTTTTCATAAAGGAATCATGCCTTTTTTGGTAGATTTCTTTTTGATTATGATACATGTACAGTATAAAGCAAAACACAAGTTAGCTTCTCAGGTTCAAAGAATTTGAAATACGACGCCGATATGGCGAAGAAACAAGTTTTAGTTTTATCCGGCAAAATACAAACACCAGTTACAATATTATTCCTAAAGAAAAAGATATTTTTGAAAGTTTCTGTTTCTCTTGATATATACATGTTATTTTTTACTTCCTTGGTTTTCAAGCTGTATTCTTTATCGAGTAGCCAATATCACGGGTTATTTTCTTGTTCAAACGGAATACAAAATCTCGTAGCACACGCGTTTATGCAGACAATACAATTTTCAAGAATTTTCAGTTTAAGACTCAGAACAGAGCGCTTTATTCTTCAGTTGCGATTAGGCAACTTAAAAACATATCCCGGTTTATCATTAAATTCTTTAATAATTCAGTGAGGGAGGCTGACTTTTTTTTGAGGGGGGTGGGGCTAAATACTTACTTTTTTGTCGGTTTAGGACAAAATCTTTTTCACTATTAACCTATATTACTTGTGTATATTTTTGCTGTACTCTTTGACAAATTGCCGCCAACACATTGCTTGTCTCTCAGTTTATTGTTTCGCAAAATAATAACAATAATAGTAGCAATGATAATAATAATAATACAGTTCTTAAAAACGCATTATACAAAGTCTCAATGCTTTTTGCACTAAAACTAATTGTATTAAAGTTCCTATTTTTAAATTAATTATATTAAAATACCTATTTTAAAGGTTATAAGCGGTTTTAAAAAGATGTGTTTTAAGTTTCATTTTAAGTCTTAGTCTAAGTTTTCAGATAGAAAACGTAAATACAAATTCGAAAATGTCTTCATAAATTTCTTTTATTCAAAAAACTTTTTAAAAAAATGTCGGTAACGAGCTGAAAGAATTAGTGCGCCCACTGATGATAAACCGGAATATTTTGAGTGGCCTTACTTTGGAAAACTGATATCGATAATGTTCTTAAAAAGAACAAATCCAAAGTTCCTATCAAAAGCCACAATCTCTTGATACCAACCAGCCAACAGTAATGGACACCTGCTTGGTTAAGAAAAAGAAAGTGTAATGAATGACTTAATTCATGCTGTTAACAAACAACATCATATACGAACCGACTAAATACTTTTCTGATGTGATCAGGTTCCAACGTGGGTGAAAGCTTGCCAATTTCAAATTTCTAGACTTGTGAAAGCATTACTGGCGTCACGAAAGGGTCTAGCCCTCCGAATTTAGTACTCACACGACAAAACATTACTTTTTTATTTTAAGGAACAAATTTTTTAGAATTGAAGCGATAAAGCACAAACAATATTTTTGTATTATCTTAGAGCCTCGTTACATGGAGCGAGTTGTCCAGCAAGCCGAGTGATATCTCAGCTTGCCGGGTTTCTCCGTATCTATAGTCTTTTGCCTTTTCGTTTACATGTAGGCGGGCTATCCCGGCTTGCCGAGTTTCCCATCTCGGCGAGCTTACACCCGGCAAGCCGAGATAATTTAACTTAAGTGCATGCGAAGGCGTACAGCCGAAATATCTCGGCAAGGCGGGAAGATTTGACAGTTGTGACACACGAATCGTAACTATTCCGGCTTTATTAAGCGAACAATGCAAGATAACGAAAAGGAGAAGGATTTCTGTTCCAAATCTTGTAGACCGGAATGGAGAAAATTGACTGCTTTCAACAAACAGGCTATGTCACGAAAACAATCCACCTTGAACTTGTCTCGGCCAGACGAAATGAGATTTTTGCATGTAAATGCCAGCTTATCATTGTCCCGGCAAGCCGAGACAACCCGCTCCATGTACTCCTTATATTGTGGTGGTAGGTATGACCGTCGTGTTTTTTAGGGGTTAAGATTGAAAGAAAAAAGAAACCCAGTGTTAAACCAAGAACTTGGTATTTTTAAGGGTTGAAAACGCGAAGCTATGTATTGGGCTGCTTGCAGGCCCGAGTAAACTTGCACACTGAATCGAACAAGAAGTTAGTAAGACAAAAATCCTTTGGCAAACGTCCTATTACGCGCGCGTCTTTGTTTGGTGCATATCACGTTCAGCGCAACACGAGGGGTCATAGCGCCAACCTGCTAGCTATTCAGGGAAAATTTTCAGGTTTAAAGTGGTATTTTAATTTTAGAGTAGTTTTCAAACCAAGAGATATTTTTTGGGTGGAAATTCTCTATGCCTTGGTAACTTTTTAGATTTTTTGGGGGGACTTTTCCGACGGTCATCTCTACCCTTATAACCACGGAGTACCCCTCCCCCCCGGTGAGGTGGTCGGCTAATACTTAGTTACGAAAGTATAATACTAAAACTTTTTGTTCTTCTGACGCGAGGAACGATCGTGTCCGCTCCAACTAGCCAACTAAAACTTTAAGTTGCTACTTTTTAGATTCTTACCTCAGTCCCCTACTCCATGATTCACCAGAGTAAACAGTAACAACACTGGAAAACTCAACGAGAGCTCAACGGGTTGGGGGCTTGGTTGACTTTAAGAATCGATGTTTTTGTGACTAAATTTCTAAACTGCATCAATTTATTACTTATTCTTTTTGTTTAGCTTGTAGGGGGCAAAATTACGTTTCTGTTTGCTGTGTAAATTGGTCGATTCCCGCTTTTTCGTAGCAACAACACGGAATGCTGTCATTCAAGTAGGCACACTATTGATATTGTTATTTGAAAAAGATTACACGTAACTCAATGGCCGTTCGTTTTGAAAAACGTGTAAACTGCTCGATTTAACGTATACGTTGAAAGCTATACTTTTACCGAATCTATAGTTTTTATTTGCTAGCTTTGAAGTAAAACATTAAGGTGTATATATTGGTGCTGTATTGTTAAAAACGTTTTCAGTTATATTATCGTTAATGATCGCGGAGCAAACAGACTGTTCAAACAACCATAATCCTTGCTTTGTGAAACTGTCGCACTTCCCAAAATGACAAGGGAATTAAAACACATGATGAAAAATATTAATTTTCATTTATGCTTTGCACCGGCTTTTGTTGTTTTCTTGGCTGTTCGTTCACAAGTCTCCAAGAGTTGTTTGTTTGATTGACTGGTCGGGCAGTGGTATCTAACGATCAAACGAAGCTAGGCTTGCAGTTGTGAAGGTATAGGACATCCCAAACGCAGTATGTACTAAGCCGAAGGTTTCATTTTCTGTGTTCACTTCTGCATAGTTTTACAGCACATGCAATGGATAACGAAACAGATGCACAGAGAGTATCTGTGAACAAAGCCTTTGAAAAACTAGCAGAATACGGGAAACTTAGCGTTTGACCCAGATATTTGAATTTGAGTATCTGTATATGATTAGTTTTCCAAGCCGCGATACATCAGTTCAAGTTTTAAAGAAATTATCGAACCTTGTCAAGTTTGGTAGACCAGAACTTATAGCGCTCATTTTGTTGTACAAAACTGTGTGTGTTCAGGTCAATAACTTTTATGTATCGAAATACTTTAATTTCTTAAAGTAAACTTTCCCTCTCCGACTCAAAGCCATACAGGCACGCCATCTTCATATAACATTTTAAAATCAATAACATCAATTGTGCAGTATACTATGGCAGGTTTTAATCATGAGATGGTTTCATTACTTGAGTCGTTTTCAACATATGACAGCATTTCGTGTACAATAACTGTAAAGTAAGTAAATTAAACCGATGTTTCATTTGATTGCCAGCCGAATGAATGTGGCATTATAACTGAAACCGCAATGTTAACGACCCTCGACAAGTATCAGTGAGTCTAGTGTAGTAAACAGTAAAGGAAAGGCAATATGGCTTCGCAATAAAACAGAGCACGTTAGCGCTATTGACTAATCAAGTCACAAACGGCTTGTTTCGACGTATGCATGTTTCAAAGCTGTATTCGGTGAGAGAGCCATGAAGTTGATCTCTCATATCGTTTAATCTTCGAACGGCCGTAAAAGTTCATTTCAATTTTAAGTATTATAGACTGTCGTTAATTTTTGCACTTTTTCTCTGTTTCAGTGCAGCTGTTTAAGATCTGTTATGACTCTCTGTACTGAAGAACTCTGTACGGATACCAAAGTATGCACAAAGAAGTCCGCCATCTTGTTCTCTGCATATTCTAGCTGTCGGTGGTTCAAAGAACTCCAGTTTTTTTAAAAATTACATCTTGTGTTTTAGGTAACTTTCGTTTACTTTTGTTCTGCTGCCAAAAACTTGAGTTTTGTGGTTTATCTGTTCGACTCATGCTTTATGTTGGAGAACAAAGCGTGGAAATAGAATAAGATATGGTGTTGTAAGGGTGTCTTCAAAGACTGAAATGGTTTGGAGTTCAAGTCGTACGTGACCATTCAAGTTAAACATATATGACAAGAACAAAGCTGCGTTCAGTGTGTAATTACTAGTTTTTCCTGTTATAACAAATCGTGACCTCAAGGCGTTTGGCACTCACGAGCGTGAAATTACAACAATTTCAACAACCTAAACAAGTACTTGAGCCGGATCTATTTTATTAATCCGAGATGAAAGCCCGACTTATGTTAAACTTCTTCATAAGGTTTTTCGGAAGTAGAAGAAGCACAGCTGTTTCGGTGACTGTTCAACTCCAAGCAATTTAAGAAAGGTCGAGGGCAATTTATTTGTTAGCAGAACCATTTCAATGATTTATTCTATGTTTTGATCTTTGTGTGGTGCCTCTTAAAACGTACAAATTTAATTAGTTAATTAATTGTTTGATTGCTTTGCAGGCTTAGTAAAAACCTGGTATCAAGTTTTGGGGATTTGTGAGGAGCAGGCATTTTAAAGAAAAACAGAAGGCTGGTGTATGGTGTCGTGCGTTGACCATTGAGGAGTAAAAGTTGATCGCGAGCAAACCTCAGACAGAACTAAACACCTATTCTCGACTTTGATATCTGGTCCAGCGTGATAAACGGCGTTAATTACCTGGGTGACAACGGGATATATTGAAAACCAATTACCCATCCCAACAATTAGGCACAGTAGTGTAAACCACTCGCCAGGAATGTCAAAGGCTAACATCTCGATTTGAACAACAACAACCGGACATATTCCTCTCTTGATAAGGATCCCGTTGTCGTTCCGTGTATTTACACAGCCACTAAGCTCTCTATTTAGACTCCATTCTGTGTGGGCTTAAGGCTAACAAACACAAGCCTTGTAATCGTGGTTTTTCTGATAAAGTGACCGGTCATTGCAAAAGACTATAAATTTGATTACGGACAGGAGATTCCACGCAGCTGCTTCAAAAGGAAACAGTTTGTCGAAATTTGCCGTGAAAGTGCTTTACCAAGAGTTCAGATTTTTTGTCTTAAGCACGGCAAATAACACAGAAGCAAGCTGTGGTCGCTCTTGGCACAAACCGTTCGTGACAAGGTTTGTTGCCTTTCCGTGTTGTCTCGTATCGTCAGAGACTCTTAAACCCGAAAAAAGAACCCGAATGTAAACTCAGAGCAAAGTAGTTATGAACACTACAGGAGCGACTCCTTCGAACACCACTGGTAACGTAACAACTCCCAATATTCAGGATGGAGGCAGCTGGCAGCGCTTTAAAACAGTGGTTATTATTTTCCAGCTATGCATTATCTGTATCGCCATTGCGGGCAATCTTCTTGTATGTACGGCCATATTACTAACACATCGGCTTCGCAACTCAACCACAAACTACTATTTATTTTCTCTGGCTATCAGCGATATTTTAACGGCTGCTTTACCCATGTCCTTTGATGCTCATGTGTACTTGTACGATTATCGCTGGGAAATGGGCGCTTCAGCTTGTCAGTTCTATACTACAATGTACATGATTGCAGCTCCGTCCTCAGTGCTGAATCTACTGGCGGTGTCTTTTGACCGGTATTGCGCCATCAGCAAGCCGCTGCACTATATACAATCCATGACATCCAGGAAAGCATTGCTAGTTATTTTTGTCATCTGGTCCTACAACATTTTATTTGCACTCGTACCTTTGATGGGCTGGAATTCTTACGATGGTGACATCATACGCGATGATTTTTGCCACTTTGATATTGATCCAAACTACTCGGTTCTTAGCTCAATCATCAACTTTTTAATTCCAATGATCATCATGTCGGTGATTTATTTTCTTATTTTCAGGATAGCTAACGAGCACGCTAAGCGAATTGGACGCACCGAAACACACCTGTCAATCACCGGAGTTGGCCCCGAAACAAACCCCCTTACGACTGAAAGGAGGAATATAAGGCGCAGCATAAAAGCAGCCAAAACTGTTGCCATCATCGTGTCCGCTTTCTACCTTAGTTGGCTGCCCCACACAGCCGTAAGCATTGCCGGTATTTACTGCAAGAACTGTTTTCCGTCGCTGCGACTTGGTCCTATACTTCTTCTACTGGCGTACACGAACTCGGCTATGAACCCATTCCTGTACGCCTTTCACAACCGCAACTTCCGGGAGGCGTTTAAAAGATTGCTTGGATTTAAGCGTGGCACATTTAGGTGAGAAGGCTTTCACACGAGAAGCGCGACGGAAACGAACGTTCTTCCGTCCAGTAACGGAAAGCCACGATAGTAACTACATGCATGAACTCGTTAAACAGTTGCGGGACAAAAAAAAACACATCATGTATATACATATGAATAACAATTTAAACCAGTCTTACGGAGAAAAGTAAAACCGAGGACCTTTATTCAATTAACAAGCTGGAACTTACTGGAAAAAAATCGCATGTAAACAGCCGACCAAAAAGTATGAAAACAGTAAAACACGTGCTCCATATTCAGTATAAAGCGTTGCTCATTCGATGGGGCGCGAAATTGTCGCAGGATCTGCGGTATAGTTCGCGTTAGTTAGCAGCCTAACCGAGAAAATCGTGGTCTAAAAAATTTAAAACAAAATACATCATTTTTAAGTAACAAAATTTTCCTTAGCTTACGGAACTTGTTAGTGCGGTTAAGGCTAAGTATATGAACTAAAGATTAACAAGTACCGTTAGTTTGACATTCCAAGATAAATATAGGTTGTCTTATTTTTAGATTTTTTTAAAAAAAACGAAAAGCAAAGCCACATAAGGATATATACAGAAAAAGTATACCCCGGTCGTCGCAAGTTTCGGGTCCCGTGCATGGCAATGTAGAAGAAATGGCAATGAGATAGTTCGCGCATATCCTTTCGATCACTCAAAACTTGATTGCAGTTCCTAAGGTTAAATACCTGCTATTGATGTCGTCTTCCCTAAGAGTACAGGCACACATCAGATCATTAGGACCTATTCTTCGTTAACAAGCAGATAAAAGTTTTCAAGACAGTTTAAAAACAACAAAAAAAAAAAACAAGTTCGCGGTATTTATCTAGCTTAAAAGTGTACAAAAATGTGCAAAAAGCATTCCCGAGCTCGCGCACGCGTCTCCAGTGGTAGTTCATTTTCAACCATACATGTACAATGCAACTAGTGAAAGCAAACCACAAGCGTTTTTTAGCTCATGTTTCCGCATCTTTAAACAACATAAACTCGTCACTTTTTAAAACGAAAACAGCTTTTAGTCAGCTTGCACTTTTTGCTTGACCCGAGAAGAAAATGTGTTCCATGTCTCCTTAGAATGTAGTTATTACCGTACACTTTTGGAAAAACGTTTCCATCTTGCTAAATGAATTCGAAATGCTGCATTCAAATGTAACACTCTCAACTAAAAGCAGACATTAGTTTTGGGGAAAATGTTATGGAGTCTATAAAAAATTACCTTTTTTAAGCATTGAAATGCAGACTACAAGCTTGTGTTTATCTATCTAGCAAACAATACTAGTACATACAGTGAAAAAAGCAGAAAAAAATATATGATCGGCGGATTTCTATAAAAAAAAATATTTTTGACCAGTTGATCACCAAAAGAAAATGGAAAAATCTCATCAAAGCTTTTACCGCTATATCACTGACTCGATTTACAAGTAGTAAGATTTGAATCCATAGACCTTTGCAATGGACCACTTGCATGTACATAAACTTCTTGGCTAGATACAACCATTATGAAAACAATCGCGTATGTCTTGAAACATTACCACGTAAATAACGCGTAAACTAGATCGATGGGGCGCCAAGTTGTTGCAGGATCGCGTGTTAGCACGATTGCAGCCTAACCGAGAAAATCGTTGTCTAAAAATTTGTTTGCCATTTTCTTTTGTTTTCTGGTATTGACCCTGCACAAAACGCGTAGAAAACACAAACGCTTTTAAAATGCAAAATCAATAAATAGCCAGTCAAAACACACCTGAATCAAAGAATGTACAGGGTCATTCTTTGTATTTCTCTTTAACTTGAGGTTTGCCGGCTTTCCTAACCAGTCCATATAAAGAAATTAATTTAACTTTGGCTTATTACGGAACTTGTTTGTGCGGTTAAGGCTAAGAGTATATAGATCTAAAGATTAACAAGTACGCCTAGAATTACTCATAATGACCGTTGGTTTGACACTCAGAGATAAATAAAGTTCGACTTATTTTCTTATTTAGACAACTGAAACATTTCTTGATTATTACGAAATAGTTGAGCAAAAGAAACAAGAAGAAAAACGGATGGAAAAATAGTTAAAAAGTTTATTCTATCCGCTTCACTCCCCTTCTCAATCTGGTAAACGTATAAAAGTAACTACAGGAGGGAAAAACAAGTAGAGCTATAAGAAGTGTCAAAAGAGTGAATTTATGAATTATATAATCATGAATTAAAAAATCTTAAAATCTGTCCAGGGAAGATAAGATCGTTATAAAAACAATACGTGTATAGCTTGAAAAAACACCGCGTAAACAAAGTATTAAAAATTTAAATAGTAATTTACATATTTTAAGTCCTGGCTAAGTCTTTACAACCACATTCTGTAAACGATTCAGCTAGAAAAAAGATCTTATTAATAACGCAACAACAATACAAATAAATAGCACAAAAAAGGATAATTTGTATGTAGTTGATAGTTTCGCGGCCTTCAAACTCTCATTTTCACCAATTTTCACATTGATAAATTAATAATAAAAGAAAGAGAGCGGAGAACTGTTTTTCTTCGAGTTTAAAACTAGCGCCATGTATTTACGTTTTTTCTTTGTTTCCTAGTACTTTTTATTGACCATTTTATTGTAAATATCCCTAGTGTAATCAAGCATTTTAACCATTGTTTTAATCGTACATATATTATTTCGAATTTAAAACTGAACTAAGAACAATAAGGTAAAGCATTGCTTTAATTTCGATTTATATATGATTCATGTTTTAGTTTAAAATAAGCGTCTTCATTTACCTTACGTAAGCTATCCCTACAAATGAAACGCAAAACCTTTTTAGTTCATTCATAAAAGTTTTTAATGAAACTTAATTAAAGTACAACCAGGCCCCGTTTAACAACTCGGTTTCGGAATTTAATTTAGCTTAAATATTGCGCCAATATTGTTCACGACCCTGTTATTTCGCTCACTGCCGGCCTGGAGGCTAGGCCGACTGAAATCTAACGATATTTGGCCGAGAATTTCGCCTTTTCTTTTACTTCGCTTGTTTTGGTAGAAGTATTTGCGTCAATATGCTAAGAAGAAGATCAGTACTATGCCAAGTGATTTCTATTATTGTCTTGAACGCAAGCGGTGTGATTTTATTCCATTTAAAATAGAAATTTTTTTGCGTGGTGTGGTGTCAAACCGCAATTTCTAAGGAACTTCACCGATTGTTCTATTGCTCACAGTTGGTTATGTGTAGTTCCAGAAAACATCCACAGCCCCACTACGGAAAGAATCGGAATTTCCAGGGGGAGGGGGGGAGGGTCTGACGGCTAGGAAATTCCAGGGGGAAGGGGAGGTCAAAAGTAGTCAAATTTCCGGGGGGGTTGGTGGACTTAGTGTTTTTGAAGTACACACTTTAATTCAATATAAAGAGATGGCTATTATGGTATCGTTCTATTAAAACGCTGTCCAGAAACTGGATAAAAATGAAATTTCTTTAGTCTGGAACTCGTACTGACGAACAAGTTATCATAGCTTATGTTAATTTTTCTTTATATAAGCATTTTAAGTCTTTTTCTCTCATCGAGAGAAGAAACAAGTATAAAGCAGATCCACATTCTAAACAAAACTTAAGTTCGTCATGTGTTTACTCAAGTTAACTAAATTTGAATCATCTGAAAAAACTTCTGTTGGTAAAGAGCTTGAAAGTATTTTTCCCACGAAAGAACAGCTTCCTTTGGATAACTTTGTTTTGATGTCCGAAATATGTTCTAGAAAACAAAAATCAAGGCGAAGCCGCCGCGAAAGGTGATATTTGTCGCGAGAGGATTAAATGTCATCCACATTAAGAGTATAGCGGTTTGATTACAGAAGGGAAATACTTTACACTGTACATGCATGTGACAAAGACAGAAACAACAGCAGCACATATTGGTTCAATTCTTTACTAATTATACTTAAATAAATAAGAACAAGACGAAACGAGTCTGAATTCTAATGAAGTGCACCGGCCAGAGTTCTGATGCAACAGATGGTCTGGCACTGTTATTAAGCTTGCATCATCATTAGCTTAATTAAGCACGCAAAAATAGACTCCTTGGGTCAAAAAACAAACGAACGACATATAAACGATCATATCAAGTATAACGTTCAATCTGTTTTTAAAAATATTACGGAATATTACCAAGCGGACGGAGGCTGCGAATTCGTTAACTATACACATAATACTTTACTATCGCCAATTTCTACACCTTTACGAGGAAAATGAAAATTCGAGGCAACATGAAGCAAATAGTTAAATTGGTCCTGAACACGTTTCTCCGACAAAAGAAGGTTCTATTAAAAGGTGCCAATTACAAAATAGAAGAATAACTTGGCAAAAACTTTCAAATTTTAAACTGGGGCCCGCATTATAAAAGGGCCCGAGCCTACAGTTGTCACTCAACTTCGCCGAGAACTGTACAAAATTTTCCCTGGAAGTTTGACGAAATTTCTTATAAAAGGAAGAACAAAACGAACTTCACTTTCGTTTCTTTTCACCACTGCTGTACGAAGACGCGAATTTCTTTATTTCTATCGCTCAGAGAGAATTTTAAACGTCGCCAGGACGAAAATTTGAGTTTTGAATGGTGACAGATATAGAGGAACTATCCCTTTTATGTTTTAGGTATGGGACCGGCTCCCATTGAATTAGGGACCGGGATCGTGGGATCGTGCACTCTATAAAGCACTGTACCTTTTCAGGTGTTTCATGGTGCACTAGTATTACATTTTTTGGGCCTATTACCAAATCCTGCGGGCCAATTGGCCGAAAATCGGTCCAATAACTTTCCTTACAGAACACACAGAGCTAATAGTTTGTTCTCTTTTATTGACCAAAAAGAAAAGCCGGGTATGGAAGAGTATACATAAACCCGACCTATTTTCTTACTTATTTTCTTATTTCTTATCGCATGTAACTTTGAAGTCAGCAGAGTGAGATATACGAGTGCGTGGTTATGATGAACAAACAGCCAGTAAAAAGGTATTGAGGCCACGCGGGTCAAAAGGAACTGTAACCCTATGATAGTTTAAGTCTGAGAAGCAGTCGTGGAAAGCAGTTTCAGCTTGTTGGGCGTCGTCGGAACGGCGTAAATATAACAAACAGGCTCGAATTTCTGCTTAGTTCCTTCTAACATATCAGGCCTTAGTGCCATTTTAAAGGCCGTCTCCATATCATTAGCACGCATGTGCAGTACTGCTGATTTTACAACACTAGTCAGAGCACACAAGCACAACGCTTACACTGCTGTTAAAATTTGAAAGATGATTTCATTTTTTGTGGACACTACGTTCATACCTTAATAACAATTTTGAAAAAATTATACAATACAAGTAAAACACAAAAAGGGTTACAACACTGGGCAAAGAGAGACAAGACTAATCATGCTTCCTTTGTTTATCCCCTTTAATTCGTTGCAAACCACTTAACTTAAAGGCCCTTTTTAAAAAGAGATAAAAGAAAAGGGAGAAAAGTTGTCCGGTCCAAAGGAAAATACGTGTAATTACGTTTAGTCTGCGTAGCGACTGCTTTTAGGGGAGAGGCAAAGGGTCAATAGAGCGGGCTGCCACGTTAACCGTACGAGTAACAGAAAGACCCTCTCCCCAAGATTTTCTTTCGCTCGCGCGTTCAACATGGCGGCTCATTCGATTGGCACTTTGTCTCTCCCAAAAGTAACAACCGCTGCGCAGGCTGATTTACGTTCGTTCGACTGTGTGTTTCTTCTCTTGTTCCTTGAATTTTTTTTCTTTTCGGTCATACAAAATATCAGTGTATGGCATATGGACTGGCAATTTGCAGAAAACACAGTAAAGTAATGGTCAGCTCGCTTCTACAGTCAGATCTGCTGTTTTCCCAGATGTCTTTTCCATCATGTGCAGGTGCAAAGAGCCATCCCTGTAAGACCAACAACTTTCAGTTACAGCTACGACAACAACAACATCAACAACAATATCCACAACAATATCAACAACAACAACATCAACAACAATATCAACAACATCAACTACAACAATAACATCAACTACAACAACAACATCAACTACAACGACAACATCAACAACATCAACTACAACAACAACATCAACATCAACATCGACAACAACAACTACAACGACATCAACTACAACGACAACACCAACAATATCAACTACAACAACTACAACAACAACAACAACATCAACTACAACAACAAAAACAACATCAACTACAACAACAACATCAAATACAACAACAACATTAACAACAACATCAACTACAACAGCAACTACAACAGCAACAACAACAATTTTGTTTACTCTTGTTTACAATAACTTGAAAATATACGTGCAAAAGAAAAACTACTGTAAAATTTGGCTTTTCAAAGCAACTGTTATTAAAGTTAAGGAAGGCTGCCGAAATACTTTGAATTACATTAAAATACTTGGTCAGAAACACACACACAACAGGCAGAAACATAACACGGAATGCAAATATCTAGTTAACAAAAAAAGATTCTTGCCAAAGCGTCAAATACATCACAAATTTGAAAAAAGAGGTTTAACAAAAGCTGTACCGTGATAATAGTTGAATAAGAAAAGAGTAGCAGGCAAAACAAGATAGGTGTCAACTTACAAATTCTTTTAAAGTTAATATTTAACAAAATTCTTAGACTTAGAGAGGAAGAAATAATCAGAAACTACTTTGGACAGACTAAAAATTTCAGCATTCATTAAGGGATGGTTGTCCTTGCTAACATATGCAGGAATCTTTCAAACACAATTATTATGAACCAGAACGCGGTATAGTATGAGACTCTAATTGCGATAAATTACAACTTCAGTAATTTCTCGTCAGATGCAAAGCTTCTCTCACATTAGCACTCTGTTTAATAATCGTCTGATAGTATTGAGTACCGTAATCCCCCTCCCCCGATGCAAAACATACCGTCTAACCCAACAGTGAAAAGCATACTGTCTGACCCCCAGTGAGATACATACCGTCTAACCCTACCCCGTGAAAAGCATACCGTCTAACCCTCCCTCGTGAAAAACATACCGTCTCACCCCCAGTGAAAAGAATACCGTCTAACCCTCCCCCGTGAAAAACACACGGTCTAACCCTTCCCCACGAAAAGCATATCGTCTAACTCTCCCCCGTGTTTAACACACCGTCTAACCCCTCAGTGAAAACCAAACCGTTTAACCCTCCCCCGTGAAAAACATACTAGAGTACTTAAGCACAAGCTGTCCATGTTTCCACGGAGGCCAACTGGAAATAAAAAATCAGCAGTTGAAGCGTACTTGCACACGCCATGCGGGCGTAGTGATCGTCACAGAGGCAGCCAAGACGTTTTTCACCTACGCAAGTACGTGTCAACTACCGATATTTGATTTACGTTTGGCCTCCGTGGAAACCCGGACGGCTTGTGCTTAAGGTCTCTAGTGTCTCACAGCTCCCCCTCCCCCGTGAAAAACATACCGTCTGACCCCCAATGAAAATCATACCGTTTAACTCCCCCCCTCCCGGTGAAAAGTATACCTTCTAGCCCTTCCCCCGTGAAAAACATACCGTCTAACCCTCCCCAGTGAATAGCATACCGTCCAACCCCCCCAGTGAAAAGTATACCTTCTAGCCCTCCCCCGTGAAAAACATACAGTCTTACCCCCAGTGAAAAGCATACCTTCTAACCCTACCCCGTGAAAAACATACCGTCTAACCCCCCAGTTAAAACTTACCGTCCAACCCTCCCCCATGAAAAACATACCGTCTAACCCCCAGTGAAAAGCATACCTTCTTACCCTCCCCCGTG
>JAOBAT010071479.1:0-21772 GCA_026413305.1 Hydrozoanthus tunicans | reverse complement strand
CTGAAATAGTCGCATTTATTTATTTTTTTTTGATTTGAGAAAAATTAGGGTCGGTCGGATCCGTGCCCCAACAAATTTATTTGGTTTGGCCTTATACAAACTTAAGCTTATTGATTTGACAACCAGGATAATTGAATGAGGAGATGGACAAAATGAACATCAAATGCATAACACTCTAGGGGGATCCAGAGGCGGGCTTCCCTCGGAAATTTGAAAATTAGGTTGTGAGAGACTAAAGTATAGTTAGCCAGAATCAACTTAAAATATGGAAAACATTCAATTATTTTTAATTGATGTTACCTCTTAATATTTATAGAGAACAATACATTTCTTGCTAAATTTTACACAAACCGTGAATCAGAACATAAATATATTAGAAATAACCATGTTTTTTAATCTTGCACAACTTTTTTTTTGCATGACTATGTACAGAGGACAGGGGCAGCTACAGGATTTCCAAAAGGGGGGTTGATATTCATGTTAATTTCAGGACTAATACCACTTTAAAAGTGAGTGCTTGGTGCTTGTAATCTTAACCCACCACATTTTGCACACATTCTTTGTGCATCAATAACAGTATTTCCTGGGCTCTAAAACCATTGGTTATCTGTAAACTTGCAATATTTTACCTCTTTTGTTGACACTCAGTGACCAACTATTAATAAATCGTAATTTTTTGTTTTATTTTTTTTGCTAGTATGAAAATGGTGGGAGAATCCACCCGATCCACGCCGCTGCATCCGCCCCTGGAGGATATTGCTTTTTTTAATAGCTAGTTAATAAAAAGTGGACTGTTGTGGCCTTTTAGGGGTGGCGATGTGAGTGCACCCATCACCCTGTCCCTAAGGGCCTTGTAACTAAAGTCAGTTAAAAATAAAATAAGTTTATTAACTAACCTTTCTTGTAAGCACATCCTACAAAGAAACAAATTTACAATTATGTAAGAGCAGCTCATGATATTAAATGAATGTTTTAATAACAGTGTTAAACCAAGGGTTCATTACACATTACTTTTTTGTAACTTTTTTGGATGAGAAACAAATAAATTTGAAGAAAAAAACATTAATGATCTCTTGATATTAACGTACACAAATTATATCTCTTACAAATTTGACATAGTTAGATCATTCTAAAACTAATTAGATTTAGATATCGTTAGATGGGTGTAAACTCAATTGATTTAATAGATATAAGATCACGTAATTCTATCTTTTGTTAGTTAAATATTCTTACCTTGACAATAATGAGAGTGAGCTTGGTGTACTGTCTGTTTACAGATCTTGCACTTGTTCATCTGACTGTAAGGTGAAAATCTACAAGACACAATTTAATATATTTTGAGCAGGCTGCCTACTACTCGATAAACAGCAACTGGCTTTATAAATTTTTTTTTCAAGACAGTCTGTAGATAGATTAATTTATGTAGTTATAAAATAACAAATAAATTTTCTCTCATAGTTGACCCCATGACGCATTCTTGATATGACTATTTTATTCTCATTTGATCACTGATAATTCTGTCCCGTTGTATGAGCGACAGAACCGGGAGGGGGATTAGACAAAAATAGGGAGATTGAGCCTTGTCTGGTCGTAACTTGCAGTGCCTAAGTTAATTAATAAATAACTTTTTTAGTTATTTCTTATACAGCAGTTACAGTTAGTGAGTAAATGAAAGATAGTGCAACCTGTTTTTCTTGGCAGTAAGCAATTTGTTTTCTCCAATCTTTCTTCCTCCTCCTTCTGAAAATTAGAAATTAAAGTAATCAAAAACTATTTAATTTAAAAACTGTATCAAACTAGTTTATGTATCTATAAAACTATCTCAAACTGGATTATAGCTGCTAACAACATACTCTATAGCATTGAATCAATTTGGCCACTGAGGAAAGCTAAGATTTCCTCTCTTTTTTCAAATAATTTAACAATAAATGCTAGAAAGTGAAATGGGTTGTTAATTGTGGAGGGCAAATATTAAAGGAAACTATATCATAATTATATATATCTTTGCCTCATAATCATAATTATTATAAAATGAATAAGATGTTTCAACTGCTACAGCTGCTAGTATTAATAAGGTAATAGACTAGTGTAGACTGGTGTACTAATCCCATTGCTAGATGAAGACTAGCATAATCAGTCAATATATCACATTCACTTAATTATAAACATAATCATTGGACTTTGTTAGGGTTGGTGCTAGCTATTAGACTATTTCTAATCCAGCCTTTCAGTATGGCAGCCGTTAATATCACTGTTTGTAAAAACTACTTGCTCAATGACAATGGAGAACACAATTTGAAAAGATCAGACAAGTGCTTTATTTCAATACCCAATGCCAGTGGTTGGTAATGGTAAAAAACAGGTAACTATGACCAGTTGGGCAGAACTATTACTAGAAGAGCCTCACAACTTAAGGGTAGCGGGGCAGTAAGAAAGGGATTGACCCAAATTGGTCGCAGCTTGGGTGAATACCAAAACTATCTTACTGGTCAGTTAAATTTGATACGGCAGTTCAAGTAAATTTTGTTTTGATTAGGAAAACCCTTCTAGATGGGCATGGCTTATGTATTTGGTTAAAAGTCTGTGCAGGGGAAAAATTGCTGTTTAATAATGACTTTCTGTGAGATGTATGTAAGTATATAATAATGGCTGTTCTCAAAATGTTTCAAACTTGTTGAATTGTTATCACCACAGGATCATTGGTCATAAATACACGGTACGAAACTTATGAAAAATCTACGTACCAGTAGTGTTCCTTGCACCAGATTTCCAAGGATCGGGACATATTACTTTGCCTAGCTTTTTCTGGCCTGTTACGAAACAACCAGCGGTTCACTGTCAACAAGACTAGTAAATATATATTATACAAACTACACCACAACAATTAAAACTTACGGAGTAAAAAGACTGAAAAAATATCACACATTCATGCCCTGAAAACGAACCTATTATACTTACACTTTTCACACACCATTATACATCGAAAAATTCCTTGAAACACCTTGTTCTTTCAAGAAATTTCGAATGATTTGCAGACACAAGAAAATGTAAAATTTTGGTCGAGCAGCTTTGTATATGGCAACTAATACAAAGTACGACTTCAAACCCCAATAAAGGAGATTTCGCGCATGCTCAAAATGGAAAGCGCCCGCAGTTTTATCGAACGCCCGTTTTTTTGGGAACTTTGAAAACAGATTTTGATCAAGTTTTGCAAATAATTTTCCACTGAAGATGCCTTCTGTTGATGGAGAGGATAGTGGTGATGAAGAGGTTGAAAAAAGTCCGAACGAGGTCGAGAACATGAGCGAAGACGATGACGATGAAGACAGCAGCTCATCTGGCTCGGAAGATTCTTCATCAGACTCCGGTAGAATTTTCCTGACAATCGAAACTTTGCTCTGATTTTATTTATTATTTTACCAGTAAACAGTTTTCTTACTACAGCCTATCAATTTTCTGTTCTTGCTTTTGGTATAATTTAGTTGACGAACACGAAAACGAGCGAAGAAGATCGGAATGCCTTGGTGATATGAACGATTTGGAAAGACAGTTTTCCGAACTCAAGGAACAGTTAGTACAACTAAACTGTTATTTTATTGTTGACTTGTTTTGTTGTTTTCTTGCAATACAAATTTAAAAAACAATTTGAACTCATTTACGTTTAGTCTGTACAAAGAGCGCATCAGTCAAGTGGACAGTAAACTCGACGAAGTAAAATCTGGTAAGTGTAATACGTGACATGAAAATTGCTTTGGTTGATGTTTTTCCAGTTAGGCAAAATAAAGTGGTATCTCGTTTGCAAGGTCATTTAGGGTATGAACGCAAATGAATGGCGAGAATCACAAATCTTAGACTATTGTTATTGAAGTGGAATTGGCTAACGGTGTTTTTAACAACGGGTTAGTTGTTTTAGTTGTCACTTTGTCATTTGAACTATACATACCAATCTTTACAATTGCAGAAATGGCAGCAGAATATACTCAACCTCTTGCGGAACTTAAGGAAATGTGCGTGATTCGAGTCGAAGTTGCAGGTAATGAAGCATTCATATAGTGCAGTAAGCCAGTAGACCATTCAAAACTGACGATGGTTTTGAGATTCTTTTGTATGCAATTGAATTAGTCTGTCTAGCCTCGCTTTGAGTTACATATTCGATGAAGATTTAAATCAAGAACAAGGCTAGTAATGTTAATTCGAATGCACACAAAAGGATATTAAAATCACTGCCATTTTTGAAAAAGTCTTATAGAACTCGCCAAACATTATTGAATGTAAACACATCAAGGCTTGCAAAATGCCTGCTGAGCTGTTATTTATTGTTGTTTTTATTATTATTATCATTATTATTATTGTTATTATTATTATTATTATTATTATCATTATTATGTTTTAGGTTGCCTTGACATCTTCTTGCCCTAGAGTTAAAGTGACCTGACCCTTGAATTTCATAAATCTAAAAAGATATGGCTACCTCAAAACAAATGTGCATATTAACATTAAGACAAAAGACACTACTTTTTAGCATAGAACAATAAAGTTTTATTGATAGGATTTAGCTAAATAGGTAATTGATTATAAACTTTAGAATGCCGAATTGGTTTTGACTTTGGTATTAGACAAATATGTTTCTGTAATTTTGTATTCCTTACAAACACATGTAAATTTTGCTTTAAACAATCAGCTTATATTGCTTTTGTTTGCTTTTGTTTACAGGAATATTACATGACTGTAAGGTAAGTACCAATGTTAGTTATTATTGTACAGGGTTGTGCCAATTGGGCCTTAAAAGGCTTGGAAAGACCTTGAAAAGGTTTTTGTTTGATAATGATTTTATATGTTATTTTTTATCACTTGTACTGAGCAGATAAGAAATGTCACCAACAAGTACGATGCTGATGAACAAGCAGCTGTTCAGCATTTTGAGGTAAAGAGATTGGTTATTTTTGTTTTAATTTGTATTTCCACTTCATTTTATATATTTTTAACAAAATTTTAAAATTTTGAGGCAAAATTTTTTATGAGTCAAACTATGTTCATAGGAAACAGCAATGGTTTGTCTAACTATTGTTTTGAACAGAATAAAACAATATAAATTAGAAGACAGTATATTACTGGTTGGTTTCTTCTAAAACACTAAGTAGACAAACCATTGTTGTTTTATATGAACAGAGTTAAACAACACTTGGCAATGTTCATCTTCAGTAACAGCAATCAGGCTTCTCGAAACTAGCTGGCTGGCGGCTTAATGAACCACTTCTTTCAGGGATTTAGACAGCTCTAGATAATAAAAATTACAAAACCACTAACACAGAAGCAAATTAATCTTTACCCAAAAGTTCTGTTAGCTTCCACATGTCTAACAAGAAATATTTTGGTTCTGTTGAAGACATTATTTTTGTTTTAGGATATTGATAGTATAGATTAAAGCTCTGTTTATTGCATTTTGTGACTTTGAACGCATTGTGATCTGAGGTTTGTTAGGCACAGGGGGCCTCAGGAACCATTAGTATAACGGGAGTACAGTTAGTCTTACTCCTTTGGAATCCAGACACTTGCATTGAAGCTTTATCTAAATTCTAAATTAAATTGATATTTATTTGACGTGTAGAATTTAGATACAAAACACTTGAGAAATGGTGAGGATTGTGATCTATTATGCTTACAACAATTAACAAATTATGTTATGATGATGATTATTTTGATTATGATGTTGCCTAATATGGTTATTATTATTGGTGTTGCTATTGTTTAACTGCTGTTGCAGTTGTAATTCTGGTACTACCCTAATATTTATATATTTGTTAGAACAACTTAAAAAATTGTAACTATGTTGAGGCGAATCTGAATTAAGTTTTAGGTAAGCTCATTAATCAGTTTTTTTCATTGTTGAGATAGAGTGAAAAAAGAGCTTTAATGGACAGCATGAAAGCAGAACTTGAAGAAAAAATACGTAAACTAGAGGAAGACAAGCACAACATGGACATTTCTGCTGGTAAGTTAAACCACATAAAACATGAAATTGTTGTGTAGTCATTATCTTGAGCTGCTTTGAAAAGACTTTGTTTGCACAAAGTATGATTGCAAAATAATATACAAGTTAATTAGTCAAAGTACTGTCTATTAATTAAAAGTGTAATAATTACAAATTTTGTGTTTGCTGCAGACTTGTGGTTAGAATCTCGATCAGTACAAAGGAAACACAGAAGAGCGGCAGAGGGTGTGGTAACTTCAGAAAAAAGGCGGAAACCAGTAACAGTTTCAGATATCCTTTCTTGAGTCAGGGACTTCGATTTCATTTGTACAAGCTAACTCTAGATGATTTTATAGTGCAATTACAAATTAAAGCACTCCAATTATGACAAGTATGATAACCATTTGAAACAAACCGGTTTCATCATCTGGTTCATTGTATTTTATTTAGCAATTTATTTAATTTTGTATACCGCTAAGTTATTCACTCTTAAGCTGCACTCGCTATTAAGGTGCAACCCCCATTTTAGAGAGACATAATGAAGACACGAAAAACTTTGTTTTAATCCATAATTCCCAACTCAACCTGGCTAGCTTTGCAATCAAGATTTAGAAATTAAAAATTGCTGCTTAAAAGTGAAAAACTTTGGTTTATATGTTATTTATTAATTAGAATATCTTTGAACTGCAAAGAATTTGCCATTAAAATTTCTTTAACTATAATTAAGCCCGTATATTGTTTATATGCTCAAAGACATGGATATACTTGAGGACTGGGCAGCAATTAGGAAAGTAAGTACTAAGTAACGAACAGTACTTACAATTAAATAAATAACAAAGTCATGTAATTTAAATTAGAAACTGTCAACTATTTACATTGATCCCCAATATGGCATAGGCAGCTTTGAAGTGCAAAAGCAAATTGAGAAGCTCTCACTTACACCTAAAACAAAGAATTTAATGGGATCACTATAGTTTGTTCAACTTACAACAATAATCTAGTTTTTAACTTCGATAACATATAATTTTCTCATAACTAGTTTATGTAAATTAATTCTATGTGAAGAATTACTGTAACTGTAACAACAAAGTGTGAATGTTGAAGGAGAACTTTGCCTAAGAACAATGGTTTGCTTCTTCCCTTTCCAGGCTAAAGGGGCTTTGATGAGAAGAAAAGCAGAAAGTAAGTTTTAAAAACTAAATTTCTCTCCTTTCAACTGTGTGTTTGTGGTTACGTGGCAGATAAACGGAACCTCTTTCTAAGGTTTTCATTTATTGACTTTGATGTCACTGAAAATATAATTTGACAACTATAAATGTTTTTAAAAGAAATGATCAAGTAAGGACAGAAGCTAAGTCATTATTTAATTCTTGTCCTAAAAGAAGTATTGTGCTTGTTATTACAAACTGAGTAAAGGACTTTTTTTTCTAGAAATTGCTTTTGCTCAACAACTGTGGAAATCAGTTGAAGTTGATATTTTTTGGAATTTGAAACCTCAAACTAATAATTGACTGCTGTTCAAGGAACATTTTCTTGCATTTTTATTTTAATTTGTGTTTGATGTGGACTAGTTATTTATAACATTTTTGTAACTATAGAGTATTAATCAAACTTAAGCTAATTAAATTTTTTTCAATTTTTTTGCAGACATATATCAGTCAGAAAAGTGTCCTTATAATGCTAAGTATGAGGATGGAAAACTCTACTATGAGGGAGAATGGTGAGTGCAGATCTGTGGTAAACTTTTAGTTTGGCTTATTAACTCAAGATCTAGCCGTGTTGTTCTAACAGGGAGCCCAAGTCTTGATATTATGCTTGATCAACGTCCTCTATCTTCTGCAAGCGTCAGTTTGTGACAGTTGCATTCAGACCTATGCTGACCAGGGCCGGTTGCTCAAAATTTGGCTAGTTTTGAATTCTATTTAATTCTAAGTAGAACAATTAGTAAAAAACAAATTTAAACAAGTGTATTGGGATTTTTTTGGAAAAAGACTAAAAAGAAACCAAGGTGTAAAAGTTTTTTGCCCTAAAAAGATAATTTAGCATTGATTTTGAATGCATACTCAAGAATATTATTTTGCGCCCCTACAGCTGCTGTTTTTCTAAAATAAATTTTTTTCTGAAGTCCCCTAACATTGCTGATAAAAAATCCCCTAAAAAGATGAGCATCCCTATCTTACCAATAGACTAAGAGAGATCCCCATTCCCCAGGCAATTTATCTTTACAATGAATGTTTGTTTTGCTTTCATCACTCAGAGTTTCAAACAAATTAAGCAGTTATGTAAACCACAAATTTCCAAGCCAAGTCTGTTAATGGATCGAAAGTTTGTGTGTTGTACTTGTTTAGCACTCAGGTTATGTTGTTAAACTTTTAGTAACATTCTTTGTTCTAGGTTTGATAAGGGTAACAGTGTCATCATAGACAATAGCAGAGAAGACACTCACTCGCGGTAAGGTCTCTTCTCTTTATCTCCCAACTGACAAATATATGATAGAATTCTAAAACACTGTTGGCTATGATAATTGATTTAATTTCCAATTTATGCAAGTCCATATATATATATACCAATGTTAAAATAGCTAACATACTCAAATACATTACGCATTAGAATACCAGTGATCTAAGACTTAGAAATTCTAATTTCATTAAGATTATATATTAAATAAGAATTCCTTCTATATGCAATGTTTTTTGTTAATTAATTTATTATTAATTTTGTATTGCCTCAGAGCTATCATAACTGGAATTAACACAGGAGAAGTAAGTATCACATGGAAAGTCTTTTTGTGAGCATATTATTGATTTCATTAAGCAGTATCACAGTATTAGAAACTTCCTTCTTGTTGTCATAATTTATTATTTCATTGTGCAAGTACCCTTTTCCAGAAACAATAAAGTTAAAGTATTTTGACCCGTCAGTTCAGTGATGTTAACAACATTTAGCAGTGTAATAAATATAAATGAGCCACCAAATTGTAGTACATAGAAATTATGGAGGCTTTACAGCAGTTATGCCAGTTTGTCATTGAAAGGTACAAGTTAGAAGATAAGACTATTTATTGCTGTTCAGAAAAGGGAAATGGCATAAGAAAGTTATTTTGCAGTACAATTTTTAGCTTGGTGTGTATTTGTTCAGCCTGGTCAGCTTCCCTCAGTTCTCCTGTACCAGTACACCTCTGCATCCCTGTCATCATAAACCATTTTTGTTCATTGTTCAGTTTTTGTTGATTACTTCCACTCACTGCTTATAGACATCAAATGTATATATATATTTAGGTATTTAAACTGCTGGATCCCAACCAAACCAAGAAACTAAGGAAATTCTCACAACATTTTAATTTACATCATATAAATCAACCAACAGCTTGACAGTGTTTTTTATTTAATTGCACATGATAACATCCGTGGATACTTATGAGGTTACAGAGATTGTATACTTGTTCAGAGTTTCTAAATAAAATATATTATAGAAACTCTGGTTATTAGACAACAAACAAACCTTTCACTTCCTGACAACTTAACAGAATAACTCAAAAGTTTTTGAAATACTTCTCCTCCTGTCAGAGGCACTAGATTACTATAAAACATAAAAAGTCTTATACAGTTATAGTCAAACCTCTATACAATGGCCTCCATTAAGTGGCCACCCTCTATCAAATGGCCACTTCTCAAAGTCCCGGAAATTTTCTCAGTCGTTTACTTTAAATTGACCCTCTATTAAGTGGCCACTTCTAATAAGTGGCCGCAGCCACCCCTGAGCGGGCCAAAATAGCATTTTTGTATGTATCTTTACCTTCGTTATTAAGCAGCCAGTTCAGAAAAGGCTTGTCACTTTTTTTGTGAAGAGAGGTAAAATGTGATACAGGAGTCATTTTAAGCGAACAGTTGGGCATGAACAATTGGCATTGTCAACTTCAAAGTTGGCTGATTTGCTGATGGACATGCATATCCAAACACCACAGAGGCAAACTAGCATGCTGGACTATTTTATGCCAGCAAAATAAGCAGGACAACACATGAATATTTCTCCATTTGCATTTTCAGTAGTTACATTAAGTTCTGATGTTGTTTCAGTTTTGTTGGGTTCTGCTGACTTTTTGGTAGCTTTTTAATGAACCTCTATTAAGCGGCCACCGAGCCATCCCCCTGAGGGTGGCCGCTTAATAGAGGTTTGACTGTATGTTACATTAAACGTTTTTGACGCTTTGGTTATCTTCAGTAATGCTTAGAAGTTAACATATGCTTCATGCTAGTTAAGGCTATTAGGTGATTCCTGGGGGGTAGAGTTTTGCAGTAAAGGAATGTGCTTGCCTATTTAGAGTTGGTTTATCTCGTAATAGCCTTAACTAGCAAGCATATGCTAATTTCTGAGCATTAAGTACTGAAGATGACCGTAGCGTTGAAAACGTTTTGAAATAACTTTTTTAAAAATACTTTCAGCCTTACATTTTAAACTTTTTATAAGGAAAAGTATATTAATGACAATTATGTTACAATTATTATAAAGATCACCCCTATCAAAACTGTGTAAAACCAGCTAACAGTTTGTGCAACAGTCATTGCTTATTTTAAGTTTTTTTTTTGTGTTTCAATACTGTAATAATGGTTTTACTGAAACAATTTGAAATAAATTGATTAATTTTTTTTTTTTGAAAAAATAATGTCTTTTCCTACACAGGTGCTACTAAGAAAAACTGATGGCTCCAAAACCAAGCTGTATATAGGACATTTGCAGAAGGGCAAATTTAGGATACAGAAGACTTAGTAGTCTAAATCTTACACTAGACATTGTAGCGTATTATATTGAAATTGTCTAATGTTTTGTGTACATATTATACCTCGACCATTATCCAAGGACAAGCAAAACTTGCTGAGCTTCCAAGTTAGAGTTTTATTCTGACATGGTGTTATTTCTTTGAGAACAGTGATAACTAGTGTTAGCTGAAACACAGAAAACAAAGTTTGTTGATGAAATGAGAGGTGTTAGATAACAGTGCTAACTTTGCATTGTACCTCCTTTAGAAAAAAATTATTTTTTTTTTTAAATGGACTTCAAATGGTGCTTCAAGAATTACTTCCATATTAGTTCTCATTTACTCAATGAAAGTACTTTTAAAACTGAGTTTTGTAGTTCACTGTTAATACTTGGTCAGTCAAATCACAGCTGCTGTTTCTTTGCCATGTTATTTAATGTATCCTGGTACATAAAGAATTTATGAAACACACATGGAGAGTTAGTGAGGGCTCTAACTGGATTACATGTTAGACAATCTACTAACAGTACCTCAGATAACCTTGTAAAAAGTTGTTCCGAAACATTTTTGTAGCCATACTTAGAAATAAAGTAGTGAATGAACAAACATTTGTGGCTTCACTCACCTTTTTGTGAATTAAATTTATCATTGATATAAAGGGAAATGACCTTAATTTTACTTTCATATTACCTTACTACCACCCCCCCCCCTTAGTATTTTGGTTTTTTACTTGTAACAAAGACCAGAAAAGATATGGATCAGTTTGTTGAATTGTAAACTTGCAACAAATTGAATTGATTTCAAGTGAGTATGCTATTTTACCCTATTATCCAATAGATGGAAGCAAATTTTATTCGGTGTATTGCTTCAACTTCCACACGATCTGGGGTGTACCGGTAAATCTACCACATACACTTTTTTTTGCTCATTTGCTTCATGCCATTCTTTATATCGAAGCTCTATTTATCTGGCTTTTCAAAACATGCACTAAACGATTTTTCTATCACTAATGAAAACTGCTTGTGTGTGAAAGAAATCCTTGCCAGGAGCTTCAATTACAGTTGCTCATTTTAAAATCAAATTAGAAAATATATCTTGTTGGCTGTAACTCAAACATCATACCATTGATATTCTTTGAATGAAATTAAGAACTGATCGCCCCACTCAATCAGTGGAATGATGGCCTCACTCCAAGGACCGATTGCCCCATTCAAGGGACTGTGGCCCCACTATCAATTTACCTTGATTTTGTTGAAACGATCTTGAAGACATATTTTATTCGAAAGCGTGTTGTGTTTTTGTTTTCTTTCGAAGTCAATTTTTTTGGACCAGGAACTGGTCCCCAAATCCTGTTAATCTTCTCGTTGTTGAGGGGCGAAGTTTCTTGAAAAACCCCAAGGCTCTGTCAATTTCGAAAAACTTCCAACAACGGCCTAAGTGATATTCACCATGGATCAATAGTTGGGTTTTTAATCGGGGTTTTGAGAGAATTTACGAAAATTTTAAATTGCATCGTACCACTGGTATTCACAATTTTAATAAAATATTCAAAATCAATATGCATAGCCAAAGCCGACTACCAGAACTAAGGCACGCCAGTTCACGTCAGATCGCCAAAAGTGTTTGCACAGTGTTAATAAGCAGAAATCTCTGACTGAGTTAGGCTTTTATTTTTGAGCAATTCTAGATTAAACCGTACAACAAAAACCTTTACTTATTAATATTAATTAAGAGAAAACAATGTTATGCGTTTAAATGAAATTTCTTTTTTGTTTTGGCGATCCATGTCGCACTCTAGTGCTCGCGGAAGTGAGAAACGCGACACGCTTCGTACGGTGCGAATCGGTCGAAGTGTGAAGCTGAGAAAGTTCTATTGTTTAAGGTTTAACTGAAATACCACCAGTTCCTGATCCCCTAGTACAGCCGTACTTGTAAGAAAATCGACTGTTCTAATGCATTTGATAACTGTATGTAACCGAATTAGATATTCAAATCAGGTACAAGCTTTCGTGCTAAAACAACTAGCATTTTTTATTTACTGTTAAAACATTGATAACTGTTTCGCTCGGTTTGACAATTTAGTTGTCCCTGCTAACTACTGAAACTCTTGGACTGGAGACATGAACAAATCTAACAAGATCTCAGGTCTACTATTTTCAGTTTCATTTTCAATTCACCTCAAACATTGTAAAAGCAGGAACAATCTAAGTCATGCATCTGCGATCGGAGGCGATGTGATTATCCATAGTTCACAAAAATGCATCACACCATTCTTTAAGGCAGTTATAGCAATCCCTGCATTGCTTGGAGTTTGCACTGCACGATTCCTTGAGCCAGTCGTAAAACAATTCTTCGTCCATCTTTAACACAAGGTACTGACCAAGCACAACGTAAGCTTTGTCGAACCCTTTCTCTACCAGTCTACCGCCAAGAACGTCGCCGATTCCTGCCAATTCGGTTACTTTTTTCTGTCCCATCGGCTCGCTGACGAAGTTTCGGTGCTTTTGCGTTGTTGAGCTCATGTTTCCTGCAATAATTCAATACTCGAGAGTTAAAATAAAATGTTTCAAGATGGGTACTATCACAGATTTTCGTAGACTGCAAATATTCTCTGAATAAGGCCTAAAAGTTCCTTGATTTCAGAAAACAACACAAAGACTTACAAAAATGCTTTCTTGAGAAACGTAGATCCACCTTCTAAAGCAACTAGTTCGCGCGCGCTGTCTATGCAAGGCGCAAAAATATAGAAAGCTCATTGAAGCGAGGCTGGTTTTCAAGAAACGTAATTTCCGTTTTTATCCGCGCCTTTAATTTGGCAACCATTTGGTAGATTTTCACTCCAAAAGGAAAGTCTTTATTCTAGATATATACGGATTTATTCTATTGCACAAGCAAGTTTTTTTCGATTATCTTCGACGAGCTTTTTATATGAAACCAAGCCAGAAATCGGCATATTACACCGGAAGTAAAACAATTGCAAAATGTCACGTGAGTGAAACCAGTGAAAATGTGTGGCGGGAAATCAGAAATGCTTTACTTAGTGGCCTCGCCAACTCATAACGTTTTATTCCAGGTTGTCAGTATATGATTTGTTTGAAGTCTTACTGAAGATTTCTCTCTCCTTGTAAAGTGAAGATCATAAAAGGGTAATTATGAGCTCGTCGAAGTCGACAAAACGTAAAGCAACTAGCGATGGCCCTAACCGGGCAGTTAGGAAGAAGACCAAGAGTTCGGCCCAGAAAAAAACTCGTCCAAAACCGAAAGGAATGGTCGAACTAGCAGCAGGACAAGTTCTTACCGACTTGACTAAGAAGCAATGGAGATTAGGAAAACTCATCGGATGGGGAGGATTCGGGGCCCTTTATCTCGGTACGTATTACATGTTGATAATAATGACTCTGCTGCTCTTTAACTTGTAATGCAAAAACCGACGGAAGTTTTCTCTCGTCCAGCGCTATAATTCAAGAGTGATATTACGAATATTCAGAACAAAGAGTGTTTTATTAATACTTTAATAGTAATACACTCTTCGTTCACTTTTAGCTTCTTGACTTGTCAAGAAACTAAAATGGATTCAGCTAACTTGCGTTATATTTTGTATTGCAAAGATATACTTTATGTCGCGATTCGAACGTGATATAAAGAAGACTTTTCATGTATTGAACATTATAATAACGTCAATATTAATAGTAAATGCCAAAATAAGAGGGTATTTTATTTTTCTACTTATACCACTCGCGGTCTTATGTAATAGGTTTAAGATATTTTTACCTTTTCTGCCTTTTAGCTAAGTTCACAGAATACGATGAAACCTTCATTTTCTGCTTTTTTAGTGTTTCAAAGAGTTTTCAAGTCCGTCAAAAAAACTGTGGGTGAAACCCCTTCACGTTATCTTACGAGATAGAAAATTAAACATTCTAATAAACATGGATTTTGCTCTCATGAGAAAAGTATTTAAGTGGGCACCATAGGTTTGTGATAGGTTGATTCTGGGATTTCATTCTCTTCTTACAACTTGACAATTTCAAATAATTCTACATTGAGAAAATTTGTAACAAACTGGAAATATGTTTTTAGAAAGGCTTATTTCTAGATAATGTCAAAGAAAATAATTATTACCTTGGTGAAGCTATTCAAGCTACAGGTCGGAGTGCCTATTGTGATACTAAGAAAGTAAGAATAATAAGTATCAAGTTCTAAATTAATTGTTGTCACAAAATAATATTAGTTTATATTTGACCTCAATGACTTAATGCACCGGACTGTTTAGCATCTCCAGAGTCTGGAATACCTGTTGATGACAAGGCAGAGTATGTCGCCAAAGTTGTAAGTACAAACTAAAAATGTACCATTAGAGATCTGAGAAAAAAACTCAAGCAAAAGGCTGCAGTCAAAACATCAGTACTTTCCAGGCAACCTTCCCAGGGTAGTCAAAAAGCATTCTTCCTCTGAAAATTAAAGGGCCCTGTTGTTGGAGAGTAATCTTTGTGGCAAGCCCTCCCACTAACGATGAATAATCCAAATAAATAAACGAATAAATTTTAGCAATTAAAAAAAAACGGGGGGGGGGGGGTTCCAGGCTCTGCTGATCTGTGCAGTCTGAACTTTGCAATTTCATCAATGTGGCCTTTGAGCCATGTTTTTGCTAAAATTATGCTAAATCGAATCCATAATCTGCACAACTATTTTTGCTTAAGTCTAAATCTGTTGGATTTATTGGATCTGCAGATCCACTGAAATAATGGATGAAATCCGCAATCCTAACAAAACTTTTGGCCAAATCTGCCAATTCAGAGCTTTTCATTCACCCATTAAAGCTTAAATTATATTTCTTTACATTAATATAGCTTCGAGTGAGGCCCTTGTACGCTATTTTTGTCTTGCCACTAGTTCTCATTTCACGACAGTTGATACCAGAAAGACTTATTGTGTGAAAGGAAATCATGTACAGCACTTATCTTAAAATGCTTCATAAATAACTGTTTAACTAAATTTGCCTTCCAGGAGCCACATGCTAATGGACCATTATTCTCAGAACTAGCATTTTACCAGCGAGTGGCAAAACCTGAACTTAGTAAGTGCTTGAGGGAGCAGTAATGTATGTATTTTCTTACATGACTAAACTGAAAGGTCATTGAAGCTCCCAAAAAGGCCTTGTTCCAATGTTTGCTCCTGTTTCAGTGATTTCAGGATCTGAATTGGTTGAAATGGTCCTGTTGTCATCAAGAATTGATTCAAAGGATCATTAAAATTATTGACTAATTTTAATAACAGTGTTCTAGCAAGGCCAAAATTACGAATGCAGCACCCTGTTGTTTTGTCCTGGCATCCTGTTGCTTTATCCAGCACTCTGTCACTTTCATAAAAATAAACTTTCGCTTTCAGAGCCTCAGCCTTATTATCGAAATGAAATTTGCAGACGAAATGCAGAATATTGTAACTTTCAACCAGTTTGTTTTTTCTCCTGGCACTATTGTTAAATAACGTTCCGAATAAGAACTAGAGAGGTCATCCCAAATGGAATGCAAAAAGGTGCTAATTGCAGTATTATTAAGCTATTGATCCAATTGGCTAAATTTTAAAAATGTACGATATCTTGATAAAGCTGGTGTATTTCTTTCCAGTCCACTCACTCATTCCTTTCTAATTAAAAAAATTTTTTTTTCAAATTTAAGAAAAAATCTATGTGGGGACATTGAAAATAAAAATGTTTTCTTCACTTTTGTTTTGGAGTTCTGTGATTGGCTTAAATATTATAGCATAGAAGAAACCTTGCTTTAAACAGAATTTCAATGCTTTTTACTTTAAAACTGTGTTGCATGCGGGTGGGTGTATTCTCAGTATGGAAGTTTAAATATCCTGGTGTGGGGAAAGCGAAATGCTGCAGAACAGTGGGAGGCTTTCTTGTCCTTACATGGACCATTGCTTAACTTGGAATGCCCTTCACAATATGCGGTATCAATTAGTCCGGAAAGCCAGTTTTACAAAAACATATCATTTTTATAGGCATTGTCCACACATCTGAAACAATGTAACTGTACTGCTTTCCAAGACAGTCTTGAAAAGAAATGCCTTAGTTGAAGAAAAAGGGGATCAAATTAACCTAAACTCTGGGATTTGTACAATGCAATTGGCCAATTCCAAGTTACGCTCCATTGCGGACATACTAACCATTCCAAACTGACACCAGGTGTTAAGAAATACAGAGAATGTATTACAAACGAGCACCTAGCCCAACTTGGATATTTTGTTTGTACACAGTGGAAGGTAATTTGGAATGGCTTTCTAAACAATTTGAACTAACATAATAATGCCTTTGACTTCATTACAGTGCAGGCTTGGATGAGTTCTCACAAGTTAAAGCACCTTGGTGTGCCAAGGTTTATTGGTTCAGGGTCTCTGGAGAGTGGTTCTCACAAGATGAGATTCATGATAATGGAGCGGTTTAGCCATGATGTAGACAAAGTTCACATTGACCACAACAGATGCTTCGACATCTCTACAGCTCTTTTGCTAGGACTTAGAATAGTGAGTACATTTTCAAAGCTTTATCAAAACACAAATGTTTTTAGCAAATCGCTAAATTTAAATCAATGTACTCGGTCATGGAAAATGGTGTTTGGTCATGGAAAAGTCATGGAAATCTGTTGAATTAGTTAGTTTCTGTCATTCCTTGTTCTTGGTATAAATCCTAGGTGAGCATCAAAACCATCAGCTAGTATCACCTATTGCGGTTAAAACATAGTTTGGTTTGAGGAGCACCACCTAGTGTAACCTTGGTGGGATTAATATATATTAGGAATAAACATGTAGATGGATATCACTAGAATTGGCTCATGCTACCTTTTTAGTTGGGTTATACACATAGAATGATAGATGGGTATCTGCAACATCAGGTAGTACCACCTTCTAATTGGGGTTGTTACGTATATGGACATCAGGAGCATACCCTGTCTCCATCTTTCTAGTGGGATAAATGCGTAGTAGATATCAGGAACACCTACTCATTCTAAATTCTTTGTGAGATTACATACATACATTGGTATCTGGAACATCAGGTAGTCTATTTTACTAATGAGTGGGATTGATACGTATATGGACATCAGGAGAATCACCTGGCGCTGTCTTTCTAGTGGAATAAATACATAGCTGGATATCATGACAATTGATCCATGCTACCTTCTTGGTGGGATTACTTACATGGGTGGGTATCTGGAACATCAGCTAGTCTCTCCCTTCCTTAGTGGTATTGACACGTATACGGACATCAGGAGCATCGTCTAGCGCTATCTTTCTAGTGGGACGAATGCATAGATGGATGTAAGGAATCTTGGCTTGAGCTATTTTCCTAGTTCAATTATCTATATAGATGGATATCTCCAACATTAGCTAGTCTAACTTACTATCTAGTAGGATTAATATTTATATTGACATCAGGAGCATCCCCTAGCGCTATCTTTCTAGTGGGATAAATGCATAGATAGCTAACAGGAACTTTGACTCATGCTGCCTTCTTATTGGGATTACATACACAAATTGGTATCAGGAACATCAGTTGTCTACCTTCATAGTGGGGTGAATACATTGGTGGATGCAAGCTTGGCTCATGCTAACTTTCTAGTGGAATTGAATACATGGATTTGTGTGGGGGGCATCAGCTAGTCTACCTTCCTAGTGGGGTTAACACATAAATGGATACCAGGAGTATTGGCTGCTGTTACCATCCTAGTGGGTTTGATACATAGATGATAATTTTGATTGACATAACCGCCTTCCTAGTTGGATTCGTAAATAGATATCAGGAACATCAGCTCGTTTTACCTTTCTAAGGCTGTTACTACACATTTCACTTGCACCAACATTACTCAAAGATGTTTGTCTCAACAGAAACTTTAAGATGTGTTTTATATCGTCTGAATGAAGTAAGTTCGATGTATGGTTCTGTTTATTTATTCACAGGTTGAAGCTCTGGAGTATATTCATGTCAATGAGTATGTCCATGCTGACATCAAGGGATCCAATCTAATGCTGGGATTCTCAAAAGGCAAGACTGACCAGGTAAACAGAGGCACCTAGTACTTGCTGGTACCGCTGGTTATACAGTTTAACCCAGTTCGTTTGAACTCGGATGGGAATCGGAGAATAGTTCATCTCAAGGAAATTGGATTCTGTTCAAATAAGGGGGAATTTTGTTTGTCCGTGCTCAAATTACCCGGTTGCAACTCTATCTTATGATTTGTTACATGTTAGTAGTAATAGGAAATGCCACTGAAACCTGTTCACATTTTACCAATTCCCATGTGAACTTGGTTGCGTTCTTCGATTGCTATCTAGGTTTACCTGATGGATTATGGCCTGGCCTATCGGTTTAACCCAAATGGTTTTCACAAGACATACAAAGAAGATCCGAAACGTCGGCATGACGGAACTGTCGAGTTTACAAGCAGAGATGCTCATAATGGCGTAGGTGAGTAGGGATTTTAAACCAGCAAAACAACATGTAGGAAAACATCACATTATTTCCCTCTGGTAAAAGCTTGGGCCCATGTTGATGCAAGAGCAGTTCGGGTATTTGATTTGATGTACTGGTGCCAAACATAAACACTAGGTTGTAATGTCAAAAAGTCATCGGTTAAAAAAGTTGAATGGCATTTGAAAATATCAATTTTTCTGGGAAGCTATTGGAAAGCGCCTTCTCTTTTCAGGGCGGGGTCAACACTCACCAGCTTGAGTTCGGACTGAATTTTAATGTTATACATTACAACAGTATAATTCATTTTGTCCATCATTACTATCCCGTTTCTTTTGTCAGGTTTTAGAATTACATATGTCCATTTCAACTCACTAAGTGGCTGAGTAATTTCGCGCTTGTTTAGTTTAGGGTTTGAAACTTACTTTACTTTACTTGCTGTTGGATCCGTGCGTTCCGTTACAGACCCCAAGTTTACCATTAGCAACAAGCGGAACTAATCGGTCATTAAACACATTGAAATGAGCATATCTAAGATTTTCTTCGTGTCTTGCGCACATTTCCTTTCAAACCGTGTGACTTACAAGTATGGTGTAACATCGCGCTTTGTATCTGCAAAAGGATCGTGATTTCTTCTGGCAAAGGTATTCGAAAGGCTACAAGAAATCCTAAAATTTACTTCAAGTTCAGCAAAGGGAACCTTGTCTTGTACGTTCCCTATCATTTTGATACTCTGTTTAAGTTTTTTCCACTTTACAAGCCATACAAAAAAGATGTTTGTGCTATAGTCTTCATTAAAATTAGAGATAACATCATCGCTGAATAGGAAGAATTTCTCCAAAAGCACCTTTTCACTAACTTTTAAACACTGAGTGTCTAAGAGTATGTACTATGTGTAAGCATAGTGACAGTAATTTCTTAAAAACGAGTTTACTTTTTTCTTTAATAGCCCCATCAAGGCGAGGTGACCTTGAGATTCTTGGATATGTCATGTTGCAGTGGCTTTGTAATCGTCTACCTTGGGAAGATAACTTAAACAACAAGGAGCATGTAAAGAGGCAAAAAACCAAGTACGTACAAATAAATTTATTTCTCCCAAGTTTATTTCTGTTGAGTGTTCCAAGCTATCCTTGTACCCGTTAGAGATTCCAAACTTTTCAGTCTAAGCTTCCCAAGCTATTGAACTTCGTTGACTTTTACAGCCTTCCAGTCTTTTTCGTCAGAAGGGTTCAAAGTTTTCGAGATCCTTACCTTCCATACATTTTCAAGCTTACCAAATTTTATAGCTTTTCAAGGTTTCCGGACTTCGATAAGCTTTCCAGCTTTCCAAACTTAGATGGCATTTCTTCAATTTCCACCTTTTGATAGCATTCCAGATTTCCAAACAATAATGATCTTGCCATACTCAAATTTTGATGGGTTGAAACCCAATTTCCACATTTTGAATGCCTTTCCAGACTACCAAAATTTCACTGCTTTTTAAGATTTTCAACTTTTGACAGCCTTTCCACGTTTATAAACTTTGATAGGTTTTTTCGGTTTCCGCCTTTTGATAGCTTTTCCAGATTTCCAAACTAGATAGCCCAGGTTTCCCAACTTAGATAGGTTTTTCAGTTTCCACCTTTTGATTTGCTGTTCCAGGTTTCCAAACTTTGACAACATTTCCAGCTTTCCAAACGTTGATAGGCTTTTTTATTTCACATTTTAATAGCATTTCCGAACTTCCAAGCAACGATAGCTTTTCCACATTTTCAATTTTTGTCAGTTTTTCCTGATTTACAATTTTTCTGGCTGCCCAGGGTTTCACAGGATTTGAGTGAGACAAATTGTTCAAATTTTTTAAAGTTCAAGTTTTGTTTTCAGTTTTATTAATTCAACGCTTTCCAGCGCTTTGATTTTAAAACTAGTCCAAATGACGTTTGAAGTGTAGAAGAAACTTTATAGTAATTCTAATGGGCGATATCAGGAAAGCAGGTTTTTTCAAAAACAAGGAAAAAACCTTTTAATTCCATGCATTGGGAACATGGACAACATTGGAAAGTTATTGAAAGAAAATCCCCTTTTATTTGCATGCTGTAGGTTCATGCAAAATTGATAAAGAATATTCTCTTTTTATTCCACGTTGTAGGTATATGGACAACATTGAAATGCTAATGAAGGATTGTAATATTCAGGGCAAAGTAGGTGAGTGACTAAACTTTAGTTTGAAAAATTACCTTGTTTTTTGTAATAATAATAGACAATGACCTTTTTCCATTTTTTTTAAAACAACTAACACGCCATGTTGTAAATGCAGATCGGTAACTATCGATCGAGAGACAGAGAACCGTAGACATCTTGCAAAGGCAAACTGAAATAAGCTACCCATAGGCATCTTGCAGAGGCAAATTAAACTAAGCTACCAATTGGCATCTTGCAGAGGCAAATTAGAATAAGCTACCAATTGGCATCTTGCAGAGGCAAATTAAGCTAAGCTACCAATTGGCATCTTGCAGAGACAAATTAAACTAAGCTACCAATTGGCATCTTGCAGAGGCAAATTAAACTAAGCTACCAATTGGCATCTTGCAGAGGC
>JAOBAT010071468.1:2709-21772 GCA_026413305.1 Hydrozoanthus tunicans | reverse complement strand
CTGAGCTTTCAACTTGTGAATAAATAATTTCTTCTTCAACTATATATCAAAGATTCACTCTACCATTAATTTGATACAGCTTGAGAGTTAAATAAAACCAACTACGTTATTAAATTAGCAGGAGTTCACCCACGAACGATTTTAAACTTAACAACCAACTTTTATTGTCATCGCTATTATTGGGCAGTAAAAACGAAAGGATGCTTCCAACGGTAAAACAACAGAGTTAGGGCGCATAGTGCGTAGTAAACCTCTGTAAACTTCAAACAAAATTGTAGTGAAACTCTTGACAGTAAAATAGACGTTATCATGCTACGTATCAGTAAAAAAAGGCTCTTCTAGAATTAACCCATTAATCGAACTATTATTAGTTGTTTTTATTATTTACGTTCTTTTCATCATTATTTTTGTTGTTATTATCAATGTTGTTATTATTAATATCGTTGTTGTTATTATTACTACTACTGTTGTTACAACATTGTTGCATGTCACTTGTTCTTCTTATAACTGTTTTTACTAGTACTGTTATGTTCGTTTGTTTGGTATATGCTTTGTTGCTAATATATTTCTGTTACAGAACTCGGGTTTCCAGCTGACCACAGCCCAGTTAGGTACTCTGCCAGTTTACCGTGCGGGTTTGTCTCCTTGTCCTCCACAAGAGCCGTCGCAACAATCCAATCTCGTTCACTCTCAGTCTTTTAAACAGGTAATATGGTGTTGTATAACATGCTTGTGTCACTCTTTTTGGCACAGTAATTAGGGAATAAAACGGCATTGTACGTGTTTATGTACGATTTATAAAATGGTTATGTCGTAAGAAGGCACTAGGAATTGGTTGAGAGAAAACGAGGCAAATTACTTCATAACCATTTTATAAGTTGTGTAGAACAACAGCGATGCTGTTTTATTCTTTTTGGGAAATAACCACAAAGAAAGAAACGATCTCGTCCCCTGTTACGTCATAACTATTTTATAATCTCTTATATAAAACAGATTTGTAACCAATCATATCGCGCGTTATATCAGGATTATTTTCTAAAACCCAGTATACACTGAACCTTGACAAGCTTACTGCCCCTTTGAAGTTGTTTTTCAATCAATCAATCATTCATAAATTTTAAAAACGATGACTGAAAAATTAAATCAATCAATCAACCATTCAGTATTTCTAATAGTTAAGGTTCTTTAATTAGCCGAGTTTCTAGAAACAAAAGCCTGATACAAAGTTTAGGTTTAACGTTTTTTAACGAGAAAGGGGTCCAATAAAGCATTTTCACACTCATACGCAGCGCGTTATTCCCACAGGTCTTTTAAATGTTATGGTTTCCGAGATATAAAATGGTTTTTGCCTTTATATGATCTTTCATAATGATTTGCAGTGTTTATTGCCCAAGGTTTTGTCTGGGCGACAGAATTCGGTGACACTTGTAAGACATGCTGCCCGCAAAATCAGTGGGATATTGGTACTGCGCATGATTGTGAAAATTGCTTATTTAAAAACATAGCTTAGAACAGACTCTTACCCTGAGTTTTTTTTCCTGTATTCCAAAACCGAGTAAGCTTCCAGATTAGAAACCGTTTCTCCTTAACATGTAGATACCGATTGTCTCTTTAAGGGGAGTCAGGATGGTCGAGTGGTTAGCGCTCGCGCCTCCCACCTCTGTGGACCCGGGATCGAATCCTGGGTTTCCATGTGGGCTAGGATTTGTCGATCTTCTTCTGACTCCGAGGGTTTTTCTCCGAGTTCTCCGGTTTTCCTCCCTCCACAAAATCGACTTTAAATAACGCCAACTGTGCCGACGGCCATATGTTAGATAACTTCCATAAGGTTAATATGTTTACCCTTGTTAAATAAATAAAGTTTAGTTTAGTTTAGTTTGTGTACCATTCTTTCTCGTTGGGTAGTAGTTAAGTATCTCTTGGTAAAGTTGTTGGTTATTTCTCTGCAGTGTCACATTGTACCTTGAAAGGTGTTCATGGCGAGGTCATCTGTTGAGTTTTTTCTCAACGTTTCTGTAATTCGAGATACCCTTCAGTCAGGCGAACGACCTGTCATTTATTGTTAGTGTTGTTATTCATTTTGGTTCTCAGGTCGTTTTTTGCGGCCGATGCTCTGTAGAACTTGATTCATCTTTATTGTATTTCATCGGTCTTAAAATTTTTCTCTTATGAATATTCTTGTCATCGTTGCATGTAATCTTCGTTGTACTGTAAAGAATCGCTTTGGACTCCCCGCAAGTGATGCTGTTAGAAAACTGCTGCCAAACTTTCACTCGTTGTGTGTATCAGAGAGTCCTGAACCAGTCAAGGAGTATTCTCCCATCCGGGGACTGGACACGCCGTCACAAGAAAGGTCAGAATCATCGAGAGCACTAAAGAGGGCGTGGGTCCGGGGGAGAGATGGGGGAGGGAGGGGGGGGGGACACTCCCTATATTGGGATGGTAGGTATGGCCGTCGTGTTTTCTAAGGATTAAAATAGTCACTCCGGAATTTTTCAGGATTGAAAACGCGAAGCTATTAGCTCAGACTGCCTGCAGTCCCGTGTTTTAGCAAGCGTGCGTACTGAACAAGAAGTTAAGACAGAAGTTGTTTGGCGAACGTCCTATTACGTGCGCGCCTTTCTTTATTGCATGCCACGTTCGGCGCAACACGAGAGGACTTAGCGCCAACCGCTAGCTATATAGGGAAAAATGTCAACTTTACCTAGTATTTTTAAGTATTCTTTTAAAGCGAGAGGTATTTTTTAAGTTGGAAAATTTTTATACCTTGCTAGTTTTTAAGGTATTTTGGGGACTTTTCCGATGGTCATCCCTACCCATTTAACCCTGGAGTTTTCTATTAAACTAATAGTCAACTCGTCGCTTCGCCCCTTGTTGACTATTCACGCATATACAAACTCCTTCTTGTAGTCTGATTGTTAATTAATTCACCGTGTTCACCATTTAACAACATTCTAACCCTTTCGTATGCACAGCAATCTTGATTAACTTGCATGCGTTCCGGAATTGCATGCCCGCAGAGTGTCATGTTAATGTAGTTCTTTGTAACCGCCATTGTAATCGTGATAAATTCAGTAAATACCCGTATAAAAGATTACATGTTTTGGGGGTTCATGCTGATCTTGTTCTTATTTATCGGATATTTTCTGTAAAATCAGTCTGAAAGTGTTTTTAAGGTGTTCATAAAAATTACTACTAGAAATTAAGTACTGAACAAGAATCAGCACTCAACAGATGGCATAATGTTCAAGTATGCAAAACTTTTATTATTGATTGGATGGAACTAACTTCGTCATGGCAAACTAATACCACACTGGGGGAGGTGTAGCAGTTCTGGTGATACACAACTAGAATTTCAGCAAAGGTCAAGCAGACTCAAAATACAACTGGTCTCCTCCTCCCTCCCAGATGTCGTGAACAATAACTAACGGACCTGTCCCCAATCCTGTACAGCTTTTTAATATAAGAACAATTTTCATTTTTCAGGCTGAATGTGTTCTAATGTCTGTGGTACTTTTGACCAAAGTTCAGCCTGCGTTTTCTTAATCCATTTGTTCCATTACGCGGGTGTTTACTGTAACTCGCATTGATAAATGGCAATGAAATACACTTCTTTCATAGAAGTATACGGTTTAAGCAGCTAACTTAAACTGTTTCATTTTGCCTCGATGACACTAAATAGATAAATCTTGTCTTACACTAAGATCCTAACCACTAAAGTCTTCTTTTACACTAGGGATCCCCCCAACTACTATAATCTTCTCTTACACTAAGATCCTAACCATTACAATCTTCTCTTATACTAAGGATCCTAACCACTACAATCTTCTCTTATACAAAGGATCTTAACCACTACAATCCTTTCTTACACTAGAGATCCTAACCACTACAATCTTCTCTTACACTAGGGATCCTAACCACCACAACTCAGAGATTCCAGAAGAGGTACGTAAACAATTTCCAATTCTAACTGTTTCAGAAAAAGCTTATGTCCTACATAGATCATTGCTGCTACTGCCTAGCAAGTGATGGCAAGATTAACCCGCTAAAACTAAACCACTGTCAACCTTTTAAATCACAGTCGTTTGTCAACATCCAACTTGTCTTTACAAAGCACGCGACTTACCATTAAATTTGCCACTTAAAAATGCTAACTTCTCGGCTAGTGCGCCGATGGTCAGCTCGCAGAACTAAATTAAGGAAAACAAACAGAAAAGTAATACGACACAACTTCTTGTTGGATTTACACGTTAGAAAAGAGGAGTTAGCGCTTATGATTAGAAAATCAAGGCTTTTCACCAAAGGATCCTAACTGGCGAACGATCTTCTATTCTAGGTTAGAGGCAATCTTGATGCTAGGAGTCTTGCAATCCTGGACAGTCAAATGAAGGTGGGAATATTTTGTTGGTTAAACGGTTTAGGTGATCCAGTTTTTAATCGTGGATTGAATCACGAGTAACAATAGTTTCACACCAGATTCATTCAATGGACTTCCGGCACTATACATCTAATTTCACCGTCTTTCAAGCTGATTGGACGTTCCTAAAAAGAAGGCGACCTGTACATTTACCCACAGTTCTTAGCGCATGAAAAACCTCAACTTGCGTATAAAAACGCACTGGGAGAATCTGTAAACTTCAAATTTGGCATTCAAAGCATTGTTAGTACAAGGAAGAGTTTCTTGAACTTTGGCCTACTCTAAGCCTTGTTAAGCGGTGTTTGGTCCGTAAGGCATCTTTTTGGGAATGTTACAATAATATATAGTTATCATATATGAAGTAATCAGAAACTTAACCAACAAAAGCACTCTAGCTGCAGTGTAACAAGTCAAACTAGCGGATTCAGGTATCAAATTTTATTAAATTTCATCTCTGTTCATTGTTTATTAGTTTCACATTTTAAACATGTGTGTATTGCTTGTGTTATAACTCATTCCAAGTGTTGATGCGCAGCTGTTTTATGTATCAGTCATTTCTTATATTATCGCGAAGTTTTTTGCGTGCCACGTTTTAATTCGCGTGTCATGCTATTAGTGCATGTAAAACGTTATTTTCCATTATCATACCTTACAGTTATAATACTTGTGGTCACATTACTGATAGTTATACCACGTCATTTTACATACCTACTGCGTCGTGATGTTTAAACGATGCGGTAGTGCTCCCCACGTCCTTGAGCAACACAAGATCCGTTCGCTCATATCGGGTTCAAAATCTAGAATCTGTCACTCCGCTTGTTGCGACGTAGTACGTTATTGTAACGTAACATTTTGCCGTGGTTGATTTAGGAAGTTGATCGTTACCGTACGGCTATGAGAAAGATGGCGGTTGATCTACTGCACTTGCGAGAGGATAAGTCTCATTTAGAGGTAAGTTCAGATCGTGTTACAAAATGAACTGAATGATTGCTCGAGCGTAGCGCGAGCAGATCTAATCTCGACAATCTCAATGAGCCACGTATAGATATTAGTGCATCTCAGTTTGGGTTCTGTCCATGGTATCCTCGGCACTCCTTCAGGCCTTCGTTCAAGAGCCTTCGATTTCCCTGAACGAACAGTCGGATTCATGACCAATGTGCTCGCCAAGATACTAGAGCGTGTTTTGGGATCTGTCCATGGTATCCTCGGCGCTTCTTCGTGCCGTTGTCAAAACCCTTCGGATTGCCGTCGGTATATTCGGCGCTTCTTCGGGATTGCCCACGTGGAACACAGGAAAACCATAAAGACCGAATCTTCTAAAAGCTGAAAATGTGCCATAAAAGAGACCCAAGAGAAGCCTAACACAGTACGTAATTCCCAATTCTCGAGCACTTCCGTTCTCATTGAGAACTACTAGTTAGCATAGGTAATGGCAAGGAGCCGAGGAAAATTTAGGATTAATTTGGGGTTGGGGACTCGTAAAACTACTTTGCTACCCTGGAAAACCTCTGGAACTTGGGATTTTTTAATCAGTACGAACCACATATTAATGTGCAGTTTAAAACATCACTTTGGCAGAGTTTGAATTGTCTCTTTTGAGTTCCATTCTTTTTGATGAAGACTGAGGTTTTGTTTGGCTTCAGGGAATTAACAGTAGACTCAGGCGAGAGTTGGAAAAACATGACGAAATATCCCGGATGATGGCTAATTCACAGCAACTCGACAACATCACGCACTCGGAACTCATTAAAAAATTTGGTAAGTTTTGGCAAGTTAGCAACAATAATAAATGCACGGAATATGTAAATTGAAAAGAGAAATAAAATGACTTGGTTTGAATGAGGTAATTGTATTCAAACGCTAACTTAATATTTAAGCGATTTAAAACAAATGCTGACTAGGTATATAACAGTTCTGAAATGTTTTCCGCTTCAGTTATTAAGATGGTATGCTATGGTTTTAGATTCGGTAGACTTCTTATTTACTAATAAACACTTTGGGAAGTCTATTAGCGCTACCTATAGCTGGTGGTGTTCGATCTTTTAGCAAAAACATTTAGCATTCCTCTTTTCTTCAATGTAATTTCAAAAGCAGTTTTACACACTTACACAGGATCCTATTGATAACGTTGGTTTGGAGATAGACGGGCGATCAAACTTATGGTGAAGGAAATAATTAGTTTTTGGTTTAACGCGGCGTAGAACCGATCAGATGTCCTAATTACGCAGTAATCTTATGAGATTAACTGACTGGAAAAAAAAGGACACAGATTAACACGTACAGAGGATTTAAACGGATCAGGCTACATAGAAGGCATACCGAGATTTCTTCCGATCCGGGAACCTTTTCTGCCTGGTCCATCAGCTTCAGTGTTGTAAAATAGAAAGGCGGTAGAAAAAATATTTCTCTATTGAAAAATACCAAAAGTAACAGCTGGTTAGCAAAAAATCTTGGCTAAAGGCCTTCGTTTTTATACACTGCTGTCGTTTGTGTGGTGTACTTTACTGCAATGCAAGCTTGGAACCTCGTGGCATGTAGCTTAGCCTGGCATAACCCAAAAACTTGTTGCTATTATTTGGCAGCTGTCGATAATACTTGTTAAGTTACTAAAAGCAAGGATGTTGGTCATGATGCGTCGACGTTTGTATCATTTTTAGTTTGGAAGATAGATAATATCTAGCGAGCTAATCGCCCTTAGATGAGTGATGAGAGTGTTTATGAACCTTTAAGGAAGTTCGAATGCTTGAAAGATCTCAATGTTTTCAAATAGTAGTTGCTTATTTTATTCAAGAACATAAGGATAATTGTTGACGATTTTCTAGCGATACTGAAAACGAAGCTTGCAAACGAATCAACCAAAAAGCAAGAACTCCAACAGAGGGTGCAGCATCTTCAGAACGACCTTATAAAGGCAAGTTCTTTTAAACAAACTGTCGTTGGTCCGGGGAGTCAGTCTCCATCAGTGGCTAAACGGGGTCCATGCAAGGCCCGGTTAAACAAAGCCTGGATTAACAATCCGCCGAATACAAGTGTTTTCTATTTTCAGCAGAAAATGTTTGACATTATTTTACCCATTACTTTAGGAGTTTCCCACCGACTTGACAACCAGGGACAGAGAAATCAACAGAGTCAAACAATCTTTGATTTTCTAATGACGACAAATAGCTTTTATCAAGCGGATAGCTTATCCAGGCTTCATAGAACCGGGTCCAGAGTCGCAATTCTATAGAATACCTGGAAGTCAACAAGCATAGCAAGCGTACTTCAGTATGCCAATTAAATGTTATGTGTATTGATTTCCAGGTATTCTATAGAATTGCCGTTCTAAACCCGGTAGAAGAAAAGGGACCTTTTTATGCATCTACAGTGGCTGCACAATCTATATGTTTCCTTTCTGTCGGCCCTCTAGAGAGAGGCTGTAACAGTCCCAACCGCTTTCAGTAACCAGTTGACTTGTGAAATAATGACGCTGAAAGAACGACATTGTATCTTGGCAGCGTGTGTAGTCTGAAATATAGAGAAATACAAACTCAAGAAATATTTCCACAAATGATGATAAAGAGAATAAGAGATAAATCTTTGAAAAACTGATGCTAGCTGACAAGGAAACCGAGAACGCATCTAAAAAGAGATCGAAAACCTATCAAAGAGTTGTCCGTAGATCTTCGTACGTCTTGTTAAGACCTTTAAGGTCTCTGCTGTGATAGTATATGTGGAGCTTCCACCCAAAGGACCAACATACACTCGCAATAAAGGCAATCCTAAATTAGGAGAATCCCCCTCCCTCTACCCAACCCCACCCAATCTTGGGGACTTAAAATTGAACAATCTGAAGTTGATGCGCACTTACCATGTATGTATTTTTTTAAATCTCACAGAAAAATGAGATGGAAAAAGAGTTTGTGAGACTGCGAGATGCACATAACGGCCAACAAACACTTTTACAGAAATTACAGGTTCGTGAGGTTCAATAGGAGCTTTGTCGTGGTTGTGAAAGAATAGAGACCTTAAGCAACAGACGTCCGTGTTGCCTACCGTGAATAAAATGTCAGTAGATGGCGCGTACTTGCACACGTCATGCGGTCGTTGTGGGTGTCACAAAGGCCCAAAGACGCTTTTCACCTCCTTGTTGAATGAGGCAAATGAGAAAAAGAATATATTATAAAATAATTGAATCAACACCAAAAGATTGGGCAAAAAATCTTTGTTTCCAATTTTTGTTTACGTTTTGGCATTTTGAATTTAGTTTTTCCCCTTAACGCGCGTCAGTCATCGCGCTAGAAACCCCGTACTCGATCCAGTCTACTAACGGTAAACAGATCTCCGTCGTGATGAAACTTCCGGTGCTTAAGGTCTCCAGTAACGATGTAGGTTAAAGTAGTTTAAAGGAAGAAATGTGGAATAAACAGTAAGAACTGGTTTACGGACAGTCTTATTATCAGTGAACACAAGACAGAGACTGAAGAATGGACAGACAAGCCAGGGAAATACAACGGTAATTTTTTTAGGAAGGGAGGACACAAGTTGAAATGTAGCAATTAATTATGGAAAGGATTGAGTGTTGAACTACAATTTAAAAACTATTTTGTACGGTAGTGAACTAGGGATAGGGGGTAATTTAACAGCAGTTTTGAAAAGGAAGGAGGCAAGGACAAGTGGAATAACAACTTCAAGAAAGAGATTGAGAACTATAACATCAGTTTTAAGCAACGGAGAGTGTGGCATTAAGCTATACGATAAAAAATAAAGAACTTGATAAAATAAGTTATTGATTGAGCTATTTTATTTAAATTCTGTGCTGTGACAAGCGTTTCTTTAGCGAGTAGGAGAACAAAAGTTAAAACGAAAATAAGCGTGTGAACGTGTATGGCTAGCACATTTATTCCAAAGTGTGCGAAACGACGTACACTTCTAAGTGCTGTTTGATTTGTTTGTTAGCATAAAGTTCAGAAAACGAAAACCCTTCAAGACACGTGCAGAAAACAAGAACAGGTCATTGTCGAGTTGGAGCAGCTAATGGCAAGGCGAGTGGAGGAAGGAGCTAGCAAAGGTATAAGCATGGCCCAACATACATAAACAATAAAAAACGAAGATCGAAAGTGATTTTCTTAAAGTTAGACGAAGATTGACAAAATTATATGTAGGACAATCTCGTAGTTGTAAAAACTTTATAGAACAGAGCTTTTCACGTTGTAATTTTCAAGACGACGGCGTGCAGGTGACCCACCAAGTGCATTTCGACGTGCTGCTATTGTATTCACTACTTGTCTTTAATGTTTTTATCCTCGTTGTTTAAGCTCCTTAATGATTGAAAGTTGTTCGGGCAGGAAAAGTCCAAGAAAGTGCAGTGCAACGATTGTTAAAGGAAGAGAACGGCAGGTTGCGGACGGAGGTGGTTCAGTTACAGGTACTTACGAACCCTCATACGGTATGGTTTCGTTTTTCTGCGTTTTACTGTTGAAGAAACTCCTGAAATTTATAAAAAAGAAAAGTTGTCGTGAAAATAAAAGTGTGGAATCCCACAACTGACTTAAGGAACTTCATTGTAAATTTTTAACTGATCTAGTTCGTGTAGTGAAAGAACTACACTAAAACGAAATGCCGATGCCGCTTGTAAGGCTTTATTCAGCTAAACTCTTTGCTACTACAAAATGGCGGCTTTATATTTATTTTAAATGGACGCTGACCTAAGCCTGCGGAATGCCACAGGTAGCCTAATACAAATAAAATAAACAATTATGAAATAATCAGGAGCTCACGGTTATACAGTTAACAGTTCAATTCGACACAATACATGCTGTAGTACAGTTGTAAAGTCAGCACTTGTTGTTTTTATGTTGCAGGAGTTTCTTAAAGATGCTGAGTCAAAGTTAGAGAGTGCGAGGTGAGTAAAAAACAAGAATTGAGTAAACTTTTTATAATACAGCAAATTGTTTATTAAACAAGAACAATTTGCTGAAACGAACGACCGAAGTGCACGCCTTTGCTATTGAGCTGGATTATACACCTACTTGTGACCTAGACTGCACACCTTGTTTTAAAGTGAAGTGCACACCTACTGTTGCCCAGGAATTCACACCTACTGTTGACCTAGAGTGCACACCTAGTTTTGAAGTGAAGTGCGCACCTACTAATAACCAGGAACTCACAACTACTTATGGCCTAGATACCCACCTAGTTTTAAAATGAAGTACATACCTACTATTGACCATAAATTCACACCTACTTATGCCCAAGAGTGCACACCTAGTTTTGAAATGACTTGCACGCCTACTATTGACCAGGAATTCATGACTATTCGTGACCTAGAGTGCACACCTAGTTTTGAAGTGCAGTACACAATTACTATTGACTAGGAATTTATGACTACTCGTGACCTAGAGTGCACACCTAGTTCTTAAATGAAGTGCACACCTATTACTTAGTAAATTGGTATTGGAAAAGGTATTTGAGCCTATATTGTATAACCCAATGATCTGATTTCTTGAAACGCATGAGATTTGTTAGTTTAGTAATAGCAACGGTCTAGTTGGCTTTGGTAACGAGTTTTATTCTATCCCCCTGCAGAAACTCGACAAGCTTTGCTGTAAGTACTATTTTTAGCTCTTCACTTTTGCATAGCTCGAGCAAATTTGCAGGCAATGAAGGGGGAGGAAGGGAAAGGGTGAAAAAAGTCTTTTACGAGAAGTTCTTTGAAAACAGACCTGGCTTCTTGGATAAGAAAAGATCCAAATAAAGGCTTAAGAATAACATCAAGTTTTATATAGTGTGCTCCAAACATTTCGAAGTCGGTGATTTTAACATTGTAGAGAGTTTACTAGGGTATTAAAAAGTGGTGTATGTATGTCAGCCTGCATGTGTTCGTAGTCAAGCCAAGAACGTTTGGTTAATCAGAGCATAGGTCACCCTATGCATAAAGGGCGGTGATGTGAATGATCTTCAGACTGTGTCAGAGTTTGACCATAATGAGGATCATCCTTATTGTTACTTTTTATATCATTATTGTCAATATTAGTATGATTGCCATCATAGTTAAGTGACTCAACTCATCTCCCCTGTTTATCCAAAGCACATGAACGGAACGCTCTCAAACCAGGAACGGCTTGAAATGTTTGAAAAACTAGAAAAAGCTGAAGGAAGAATACTGGCCCTAGAACGAGAAGTGAGTTCAGTTCTGTGTCTAATTACATTTAGATTAGGCCAGACAGGCTCTGCTTTTTGAGTAAGAAATGTATACTATAGGCCTTGGATGACCGTTTCTTAGTTAGAAACCTGGTGCTCGTCGTATTTTTGAGGGTCAAAATCGGCAGTTTGTAACTTGCGTTGCGAGGTGTGTGCAACAGATCGAGGTCAGTGCATTTTCTGTCACTTTATTTCTACAAATTCCGTCTTTAAATAGCTTAAAGTACACAAAGTGTGTCTCTAAGGATTTAGTCATGAATGTAAACCTTGACCTTGAAATGATCTTGAACTTCAAGTATTCCTTTCCGCAGCTGACCGAAAACGCTCGCAAGTGGGCTAAAGAGAAAGCCGATCTCCAGGTGAGTTACATTCCAATCTGTTTAAGTTGATCGCAGGCCCACGATGTGATTAACACTTTGGAGAAAAAAGCACAGCTCAGTCGGTGATACACAAATAGTTGTCTGGTTCGACCCCAGTCCCCCAAAGAGAGCTGGACGTGTGTGTGGTCTCAAAAAAGGTGACACAGCCCTGCATCTTTCTGAATTCGATAAGATTATGCCCATGCTAAAAAACTGTTTTTTAAGGTTTTTGTACAAAGCTTCCTAGGATGATTCCCAACCGATTTCATTTTGTACACTAATAAACGGACTACTTGATCTCATAGGGAAGGAAGGGGGTGGGGGATGAAAAACAGTTTCTGCGCAATTTTTTTCTCTGTATGTCAACGTTAGAGCTAAACATTTTATTTCGATTTTGCTATACATTCCTTTTATATCTTTACAGCGTGCATATTATGTCTTTGCCACGGTCGATAGTGCAATTTTTTTTGCAATATACGTCCCTCCTTTAATAGACCAAACGGTCCGCCCTACAAACTACACAAAACTAAGATAATCTAATTTCAGGTGCCTGTTTTGTTGTTGCAGTTGAAATTGAATGAAAGCCAATTAGCGTTCCAAACAGGATACAGAAACTCCACAACTGATCTCCAAATTCTGCACAATGCGGTATGTATCTCATAATTAACAATTCAAGACCCCAGCGGCTCTGCAAAATGTAATTGAAACAATGTTTTATTTCAGTTCAACGGCTCGGTAGCCACGCCTCCTTTATCCGGGTCTCGACGCCGTGCTCAACCTCCACCCGGACCTAGGCGTCCCTCGCCGAAACTTGATCCGCTGAGAAGGTGGCCTGAGTACCAATGAAGTAGCAACCCTCTCCCAATGTTCTCGTACTTACGTTCGTCCACCAGTTACAGCTATTTATATCCATATTTACTTGGTACTAAAGGGGCGGGGCACGTCTTTCCGTGCATAGTCACAAAATCGTTGGTGTATCATTCATATACTTGCAAAACAATGTACAGCCATCCATGCCAAATCGCGAAATACAGACACATAAAACTTGCTTATGTTGATCAAATCTATTCAAATCGTTTAGTCAGCAAACAGTATATCCAACCGCTGTAGATCAGCGACCAGCCCGGATGTAAATAAACAATTGATTGAGTCCCTCTTGTAATGCAGTCTTGAATGTGTCAACAGATTCTTGTCGTACAAACGTTGTCGTTAAGTTATTCTACTCGCTTATTGTGGTTTAACCGTCGACCGGTGATTACATGTTCTCAGCAAAGTGGACACGAGAGACTGTCATACACGGCCGCCCTGGGTGGGTGTGTTACATCCCCGTACGTATCGAAGAATTGGGTTTCAATTTTCTTTAGTACGATAATCACTTTCTTTGTGCTACCTTGATTGGAGTGTCCATATTTGGGCAAATCGATAGCTGGCTTAACAAAGGGCAGGAGATTTGAAAAAAATTCAATAGAACATTAGCATATTCTTTTTTAATAAGTAAGCTCCCAGGAGATCCAGTGAAAACAATAGGGTGTTTAAAAGTTAGAACCAGAAAAATGGCGGTTGTTTTATACGACAAACTTGTTAACACCCAGCACCAGTCCACGATTGCGTAAAAAATGGCGACCTGTTTATTTACCCACAATTCCTAGCGAGTGTCAATAAAAACGCATGGCGAGAATCTGTAAATCTCAAACTTGACACACCCAGTATTGTTAGTACAAGGAAGAGTGTCACCTTCCTTGAGTTTCTTTAGCGGTGTATGGCTCGAATGGCATTGTGGTAAAAAGTACGGCCGCCGTCTCTCCCTTGATTCAAGACAAATTTGCATCTCTTAAATCAATCTTTTCGTTTACCTATCCCTTGATTCAAGACAAATTTAGAGGTTCGGGTTTGAATTTAGAGGTTTAGCGGGTTAGGTGTCGACCGTGCAGTGACTAAGGAACCAAGCGGTAGGCAAGTCGGCCTCATAGTCTTTCGGTCGTAGGTTCAAGGCCAGACCACTTTATATGTCTTGTGACCTTCATGAGTAGTACACTTAACTTGTTCCAATCGATTCAGCTGCGTAATTGAGCCATGCGTTTATGGAGTCGAAGCCACTTCACACTACGGAAACAAGAGATGAGCGCCGGAAAATAGGCAGGAGAAATGGTTTTATTTATTCTTCTTACTTTTTGCCGGGCTAAGTGATTTGTTTCCAGCTGTCATAGATGGTTTTTGTTTTCAAAGGCTATCGTTCAAATATAATTATTTTGAATATTCTTGCATTGATGCTGATGCTTACATTTTCTCCGATTCACCTAGTAGAAAAACATTGCTATTTTAAGTCCAGAAACCCAAACTTAGAGGCGTAATTCTGTTATCTCCTACCGTGTCTAAAAAAAAGTTTTGAACTGAAGTAACGCAAAGGATAACAACTTGGAGTGTTTTCTTTTCAAAAACGTGTATATTAAATATTCTCAGACCTTTAGGGCGGTTTCGGATATTGAATAAAATCTTGTTTCTGCAAACGGTTTTGAAATGACTTGCACACCTAGTTTTGAAATGACTTGCACGCCTACTATTGACCAGGAATTCATGACTATTCGTGACCTAGAGTGCACACCTAGTTTTGAAGTGCAGTACACAATTACTATTGACTAGGAATTTATGACTACTCGTGACCTAGAGTGCACACCTAGTTCTTAAATGAAGTGCACACCTATTACTTAGTAAATTGGTATTGGAAAAGGTATTTGAGCCTATATTGTATAACCCAATGATCTGATTTCTTGAAACGCATGAGATTTGTTAGTTTAGTAATAGCAACGGTCTAGTTGGCTTTGGTAACGAGTTTTATTCTATCCCCCTGCAGAAACTCGACAAGCTTTGCTGTAAGTACTATTTTTAGCTCTTCACTTTTGCATAGCTCGAGCAAATTTGCAGGCAATGAAGGGGGAGGAAGGGAAAGGGTGAAAAAAGTCTTTTACGAGAAGTTCTTTGAAAACAGACCTGGCTTCTTGGATAAGAAAAGATCCAAATAAAGGCTTAAGAATAACATCAAGTTTTATATAGTGTGCTCCAAACATTTCGAAGTCGGTGATTTTAACATTGTAGAGAGTTTACTAGGGTATTAAAAAGTGGTGTATGTATGTCAGCCTGCATGTGTTCGTAGTCAAGCCAAGAACGTTTGGTTAATCAGAGCATAGGTCACCCTATGCATAAAGGGCGGTGATGTGAATGATCTTCAGACTGTGTCAGAGTTTGACCATAATGAGGATCATCCTTATTGTTACTTTTTATATCATTATTGTCAATATTAGTATGATTGCCATCATAGTTAAGTGACTCAACTCATCTCCCCTGTTTATCCAAAGCACATGAACGGAACGCTCTCAAACCAGGAACGGCTTGAAATGTTTGAAAAACTAGAAAAAGCTGAAGGAAGAATACTGGCCCTAGAACGAGAAGTGAGTTCAGTTCTGTGTCTAATTACATTTAGATTAGGCCAGACAGGCTCTGCTTTTTGAGTAAGAAATGTATACTATAGGCCTTGGATGACCGTTTCTTAGTTAGAAACCTGGTGCTCGTCGTATTTTTGAGGGTCAAAATCGGCAGTTTGTAACTTGCGTTGCGAGGTGTGTGCAACAGATCGAGGTCAGTGCATTTTCTGTCACTTTATTTCTACAAATTCCGTCTTTAAATAGCTTAAAGTACACAAAGTGTGTCTCTAAGGATTTAGTCATGAATGTAAACCTTGACCTTGAAATGATCTTGAACTTCAAGTATTCCTTTCCGCAGCTGACCGAAAACGCTCGCAAGTGGGCTAAAGAGAAAGCCGATCTCCAGGTGAGTTACATTCCAATCTGTTTAAGTTGATCGCAGGCCCACGATGTGATTAACACTTTGGAGAAAAAAGCACAGCTCAGTCGGTGATACACAAATAGTTGTCTGGTTCGACCCCAGTCCCCCAAAGAGAGCTGGACGTGTGTGTGGTCTCAAAAAAGGTGACACAGCCCTGCATCTTTCTGAATTCGATAAGATTATGCCCATGCTAAAAAACTGTTTTTTAAGGTTTTTGTACAAAGCTTCCTAGGATGATTCCCAACCGATTTCATTTTGTACACTAATAAACGGACTACTTGATCTCATAGGGAAGGAAGGGGGTGGGGGATGAAAAACAGTTTCTGCGCAATTTTTTTCTCTGTATGTCAACGTTAGAGCTAAACATTTTATTTCGATTTTGCTATACATTCCTTTTATATCTTTACAGCGTGCATATTATGTCTTTGCCACGGTCGATAGTGCAATTTTTTTTGCAATATACGTCCCTCCTTTAATAGACCAAACGGTCCGCCCTACAAACTACACAAAACTAAGATAATCTAATTTCAGGTGCCTGTTTTGTTGTTGCAGTTGAAATTGAATGAAAGCCAATTAGCGTTCCAAACAGGATACAGAAACTCCACAACTGATCTCCAAATTCTGCACAATGCGGTATGTATCTCATAATTAACAATTCAAGACCCCAGCGGCTCTGCAAAATGTAATTGAAACAATGTTTTATTTCAGTTCAACGGCTCGGTAGCCACGCCTCCTTTATCCGGGTCTCGACGCCGTGCTCAACCTCCACCCGGACCTAGGCGTCCCTCGCCGAAACTTGATCCGCTGAGAAGGTGGCCTGAGTACCAATGAAGTAGCAACCCTCTCCCAATGTTCTCGTACTTACGTTCGTCCACCAGTTACAGCTATTTATATCCATATTTACTTGGTACTAAAGGGGCGGGGCACGTCTTTCCGTGCATAGTCACAAAATCGTTGGTGTATCATTCATATACTTGCAAAACAATGTACAGCCATCCATGCCAAATCGCGAAATACAGACACATAAAACTTGCTTATGTTGATCAAATCTATTCAAATCGTTTAGTCAGCAAACAGTATATCCAACCGCTGTAGATCAGCGACCAGCCCGGATGTAAATAAACAATTGATTGAGTCCCTCTTGTAATGCAGTCTTGAATGTGTCAACAGATTCTTGTCGTACAAACGTTGTCGTTAAGTTATTCTACTCGCTTATTGTGGTTTAACCGTCGACCGGTGATTACATGTTCTCAGCAAAGTGGACACGAGAGACTGTCATACACGGCCGCCCTGGGTGGGTGTGTTACATCCCCGTACGTATCGAAGAATTGGGTTTCAATTTTCTTTAGTACGATAATCACTTTCTTTGTGCTACCTTGATTGGAGTGTCCATATTTGGGCAAATCGATAGCTGGCTTAACAAAGGGCAGGAGATTTGAAAAAAATTCAATAGAACATTAGCATATTCTTTTTTAATAAGTAAGCTCCCAGGAGATCCAGTGAAAACAATAGGGTGTTTAAAAGTTAGAACCAGAAAAATGGCGGTTGTTTTATACGACAAACTTGTTAACACCCAGCACCAGTCCACGATTGCGTAAAAAATGGCGACCTGTTTATTTACCCACAATTCCTAGCGAGTGTCAATAAAAACGCATGGCGAGAATCTGTAAATCTCAAACTTGACACACCCAGTATTGTTAGTACAAGGAAGAGTGTCACCTTCCTTGAGTTTCTTTAGCGGTGTATGGCTCGAATGGCATTGTGGTAAAAAGTACGGCCGCCGTCTCTCCCTTGATTCAAGACAAATTTGCATCTCTTAAATCAATCTTTTCGTTTACCTATCCCTTGATTCAAGACAAATTTAGAGGTTCGGGTTTGAATTTAGAGGTTTAGCGGGTTAGGTGTCGACCGTGCAGTGACTAAGGAACCAAGCGGTAGGCAAGTCGGCCTCATAGTCTTTCGGTCGTAGGTTCAAGGCCAGACCACTTTATATGTCTTGTGACCTTCATGAGTAGTACACTTAACTTGTTCCAATCGATTCAGCTGCGTAATTGAGCCATGCGTTTATGGAGTCGAAGCCACTTCACACTACGGAAACAAGAGATGAGCGCCGGAAAATAGGCAGGAGAAATGGTTTTATTTATTCTTCTTACTTTTTGCCGGGCTAAGTGATTTGTTTCCAGCTGTCATAGATGGTTTTTGTTTTCAAAGGCTATCGTTCAAATATAATTATTTTGAATATTCTTGCATTGATGCTGATGCTTACATTTTCTCCGATTCACCTAGTAGAAAAACATTGCTATTTTAAGTCCAGAAACCCAAACTTAGAGGCGTAATTCTGTTATCTCCTACCGTGTCTAAAAAAAAGTTTTGAACTGAAGTAACGCAAAGGATAACAACTTGGAGTGTTTTCTTTTCAAAAACGTGTATATTAAATATTCTCAGACCTTTAGGGCGGTTTCGGATATTGAATAAAATCTTGTTTCTGCAAACGGTTTCACCCAAATGTGCTTAAGAACGAACCCTTTCGCAGTATGTTTACCTATTTAACTTTTTAAACACCCCGAGTGTTTTGCACGTTCATCATTATTCAACTCTTTGTAGTATATTGATCACTTCCAATGAATGCAACTATGAAGGGGAAATCTAACACAGTTCCAAGCGCTTATTTCTCCATTTCTCAAAATAAGGCGGTATTTATCAAAGTTGTTACAATCGGGTTTTCGGAAAAAGCTAGCGCTGACAACCAGTAAATGACCATCTCAACGAACTGGGGTTCATGACCACATCTACAAACTGGGGTCCATGATCACCCCTACGGGCTGGGGTACATGATCATCCCTACGGACTGGCGTCCACGACCTTCCCTACGGACTGGGTTCATGACCACCTCTACGAACTGGGTTCCATGATCACCCCTACGGACTGGGGTTAATGATCATCCCTACGGACTAGCGTCCATGACCTTCCCTACGGACTGCGGTTCATGACCACCTCTACGGACTGGGGTCCATGATCACCACTACGGACTGGGGTTTATGACCATCCCTACGGTCTGGGGTTTATGACCATCCCTACAGACTGGTGTCCATGATCACCCCTTCGAACAGGGGTTTATGACTATCCTAACCAATTGGGGTTCATGACCACCCCTACGGACTGGGGTCCATGATCACCACTACGGACTAGGGTTTATGACCATCCCTACGGTCTGGGGTTTATGACCATCCCTACAGACTGGTGTCCATGATCACCCCTTCGAACA